>JAAWXA010000025.1:2272350-2382287 GCA_038090715.1 Florisuga fusca | reverse complement strand
CTCGGCAGAGGTTTGGAAGCTATGGTTAATTTTGTTTCCTTTTCTTCTGACTGTTGCCATAAAGGATGCATTTCAGTAATCTGTTCGGCATTTGTGATGATGACATTGAAGAAAATACTTCAAGCCAGGTGTTCATCTTGTTCCAGTGTTCACAGTTATTTCAGACTCTTTGGGACCTTTAAGTCTAAAAGAGAAGATAGTTTGTTTCTGTGTTTTGCAGGCTGATTTATTCATCTTGTTCTTTTTCTTCTGTTATATTGACCTTAGTGGACATTATTTCTCAAAAAAAGAAAAAAATGGAGAGAAACAAGTCTGTGTGACTAACACTGCATGTCTGTCATCACACTACACTGATAAGGTGTCAACATTTCTCCATTTCTGTTCAGATGACTGCAGAACCACTGGCAAAATTTTGCTTCTCCACTATTTTTTTTTTTATTATAATTGCTAGAAAGATTTCATTTGTGCATATTTGTAGGCTGGTTTTTTTTTTGCCACGAGGTATATTTTCCAGGTTTGAGTCTTCATATGGTGCACTGTAGCTTGTAGTCAGCTTGAGAGCCTAGTTTATGAGAAATGGTGCCATGTTTGGCAGATGGAAATTCTTTCCATGTCCCTTTCATTCCTGGTTTATAGCAGGATAATCACAAACTGTTCCAGTTACTTTTCTGAGACACATCTTTCATATCTAGACCAAAACTAAAGTTGAGGAAGACAGCCTGTCTCCATCCATATGCAGGCACCTTGCCCATCTTGGAATGCACATTTTTCTTTGCTCGGTGATTTCTAAATGATGTGAAGGTGGGAACTGGCTGTGGCTGCTCCTCCCCTGTTGCTTCACAACCTTGGATCAATGGAGATGGCACTATAATGTGATCTTCCAGTTTGCTAAATCTTTATTGTCATTTTGTCATAGCAGAGACAAAACCAGCTTTTCATGGGGGAAAATCACAGATTTTTAAAACTAAAGAGTTATTCAGTGGCCTCCATCTAGGAGTACCTTACTACTAAAAACAAATTCCCAATACTACATAGATATATATGTACTGAATATATATATGTTTACTGCTCAGTTCCATCTTTTCAACAATAAAAATTAGACAAATATTCAAACATATGAGGAAAAACAGTTTCCTTTACTTAATCTTTCAGAGATGCAAGTATCAACCTATCTGAATAATCACAATAAAAAGCCTCCACATGGCACAGGGTTAATACAAAGTGTTAATAACCAGAGAGCTACAGCAGCAATATGAATGAGGGACTGTTCAGCAAGGTGACAAGAGGAGCACCATGAGAGCCCTCTCTGACTTGTCAGTTTTATTCTGCATGTTTAAGAAGTTCTGTCTCACAAAACATCAGGCTGAGAAGCAAGCTCACAACAGAAGTGTCTCTTATTCTTATGTCTTGACTTGGCACAAATTGGCTAGGTATATTGCAGTTATAAAGATTAGAAGTTGAACAATTTTATGATATATCAAATAATGGCCATCACACAGGTAAAACATTTTTAAATATATCTTAGAGAAATCAGGTTGGACATGTATTATTTGGCTAGATGTTTTAGCAATTCCATATAGAGAGTGTCCACAAACACAACTCATTTTAAGAGACAGCAGCAAGATGAAAAGCTATTAAATGCATGCTGTTACTAGCACATTGATATTTTGAAAATTTCTGTATCTGTATTTTTAAACTGTCCTTAGGGCTTCCCTTTCTACATGCCTCCATAAAGTTAGAAGGCCCTTGGTTCATGGTTTCTTCATTCAGGAATCAATTATAGACACTACTGTTGAGCATTAGTCAAAACTCAGTTCAACTTTAAATTCCAGATACTGGAATTTACACTTAAGCACCTTTATTTACTTTCATTTCTGTCTTGTAATTTCTTCATTTAACTCCCAATAGGCAAGAATACTGTTCTTTTTTTTCTCCAAATAATCTAATGTAACCTTTTAAAGTTTCTGTATTGTTTAATAACATGAAAAGTTCATTCTGTATGAGTGACCATGGGTGGAAAGCAGGTAAACACTTTAATTTTATTAACTACATGCATAGATTTGACATTAATATTTGCATCTCAAAGACTTACTATAAAGGAAACCTATGAGTATTTAGAAAAGCTGCATATTCAGTACAAGAGAAAAAAAAAAAAAGTTTGGCTTAAGAGTTCATCAAGAAAAGCACCCTGTGAAGACTTGCAACATGTTTATTTTGTTTAAAAAGCAACTGGTTTTGGTGCTAGTATATTTCTTTCTTTTGATGGCAAACCTATAGTTTGATCCCTCTGTGTGTTGTTGTATCTTTTAGTAGCATTCCTCCAAATAGATCTGATTTGTTTTGTTTAGTTTGTGACAGGAACAGTGGTTCCTCTACCAGTCTCTTCAGTTCTAGGGATGTGTAGTGGTATTAGTCTACACAGCTTCTGTATTCCTGACTTTTTTGGGTATGATTAATTCTTGTTTCTTTGAGAGTTTTCACTATTTGTTTCATAGCAAGTTTTGTAATCATCTGTTACTCCAGTGTATCCCAACCACAGGGTGCAGAAGTCCTGCTGCAGAAGCAGCAAGTCTTTAAGCACTCTGTGGAATAATCTGACATACATGGTCCTTGTCTTCATAATCATAGATTAGTTATGGTGAATCTTTCTTTCAGGATGCTTTGGACACATTTTTTCCTGAGGTAAAGCCTGAAATGTTAATTCATGGATCAATGATACAATGTATTTTTTTTTATTTATATTTTTATTTATTGCTGACTTTGATGTCATGTTCTGATAGTGTAGCAAGGCAGAATGACACTTTTCATCCAGCTGTTTAGAAATTCTTTTTTTCTACTGCATAAGTACTATGAATGTGTTCAGAATGATCAAATCTGCTCGTGTGAAGTACAGTGTTTGGACATCAGTTTGAAGAATGACTTTTTTTTTAGTGTGAAAAGTTAGCCTTGGCTCTTCTGAGCATTACACTCGTGGAAGAGTGCATCAGGGACACCAGCAGCAGAGATGATGCAGCCCCAGATGATGGTCCAGCCTTTGGTCCTTGTGGGAAGGCAAGGCTGGGGGCCATATAAGGCTGGGGGCTCTGAGAGAAGATGTGGTTTGGATCCTGGATCCCATTTGGGGTTTAGAGGGATTTGTCCCTCTGACTACTACAGAGCCAGGATTGTGAACCTGGGCTCAGCCATACGAGATTCTTCACTTGGCTTTGCCTCCCTTTGTCCAGGAACTGGGGGCAGAGTGAAGCATCTTTCCCTTGCAATGCATTTTGAGACCTGCAGAAGGAAGGAGCCAGGTACTGGGTGTGGTATCCCGGGGAATATTGCCTTCACCAGCAGGGTTTTGCCTAAACCAGGACCACTCCAGTGAGTAAGAACTGCAGAGATACTCCTAGTCTATTGAGTTGATGGTCAAGGCATGCAGAAGCTGACCTTTCCTTTCCATGCCCTGATCTCTGCTATTTGACCATCTAAAATTACATTTTGAAATCTCTGCAGTTTATCTAATGAGATTCCTACATTTCCGCACTACAGAGTCACACAAAACACTTAATATCTGGTAAGGCAGTGGTAAAAAGAAAGTCTAACTTTTGGTCATTGCAAAAAAAAGTGTTCCATTTCTGTAACCAGAATGAAAACACCTGGTTGTTGTTATTAATTATTATTTTCCTTTCAGCAACTTGCTGTTCTGGGTCTCACTGTTGCTGTAATGTACCAGTAAAAGTTTTCTTGCATCCTCTGTTATTGAAGTATTTGACATGGTGGTTGGATTCATTAAATGCTGTCAGAAACAAGTGCCTGCCACCATCATTTCTGAATGAATTTGAAAAATGCGTTTGAAAAAGAATTTGAAAAACAAACTCCACAAAACCCGTGGAGTGTGTATTTTAAAAAAAGGATTTGAAGTGTTGGTTTTGTTTCCTTTTGGTTTTAAATGCATCCAGTTATCAATGCTGCTTGAAAGTTGAATTTTCTTTGGAAAACAGGGGGCCTTAACTTAACCTGGGACCGTGAGCGTTTTACTTATTTCTATTTAAAAAGATATTGTGTTAATTTTCCAGCTACCATTGGTACTTGCACACTTCTCCTAAGTATTATGAAAAGTTGGGTTGGTGGAAGAATGTTTTCCATCTTGTTAACGTATATGTGGATATTCTTATATTATTGTACATGTTTGGGAAAATATCACACAACTTTAAAAATGTTACTAAGATGTACGTATCTGACTTTTTCCTTTGGAAAATATTATATATTTTTATTTGTATTTTTTACTTTTTTTTAAGTTCATCTATATGTGCTGTTATTTTTGTATTGAAAAGGGTCTCATAAATTCAGTAGAGGAGGCAAAAATACAAAGAAAATACAAGTACAGAGTTATTTGGCAGGTATTACACTGCCTGGGGGTAAAAAACACATGGGTTGGTATGATATCCATACTAGAAATATTTGGGGTGTCAGCACTGTAAATATGTCATGAGACCTCTTTTGACAACTAAAGAATTGCAAGGTTTTAATCACCCATTTTAATTTGTTATTAATTACCACTTTCTTGTGGCCTCTGGTCCTGACTTAATTGAACTCAATCAAACAGCATGCTTTTGTTTTTATTATTAAAATTTCTCCTTTGGTTTTCAGTTGAATACTGTTTTGTTTTCCTTCAGTTTTGTACTTCGGGTTTTGTTTCTTGCTTGTGAGAAGTTGATCTTCAGAATTATTTTTACACTATTTATGACTTATTTTCATAATGTAAAAAGTGTGTAATTATTAAAATATTAATCCAACCATTGGTGCTGACTTTGCATAGTCATAAAGTTCTTATTGTTGGTGCAAAAGATTGTTCCTTGTGTGGATTGGGAAAAAGTGTGTGCTGCATTGTGCCAATCTGTAGTTTGAAATCTAGTGCAGGTCGTGTCAGTTGTCACATTCACCCAAAATGTTCCATTTTTCAAAAAAAAAACCTACCAAAAAACCTTGCCCTAACTATTTTTCATATGTCTTTTCCCTTCACATTCAAGTATGTTCAGTCAACTTTCCTAACTGGGCAGCACACACTATGGGCATCCACCAAAAGAAGAAAGGAAGTTTTGATGCAAAACTTAGAGCCTTTCCTCACTCTGGAAGAGCTGCAAGGATCTATGTGTTAACCAGTTGAAACTAATCCTTAGGAAAGTCCACAGGCAGCCTAGGATCCAAAGAAATAAAGCTGAAAATCACCAGTCTTCCTTTTCTGTGATACCTAAGGTGAAAAATAAATCTGAACTGCTGAGATGTATGCAGTCATAGAGTCAGGAGGAACAGTGAAAGCAGGGAAATGTGAAGCCCTATTTTACCACAAAACCAGTTTGTTCAGAATAGATGGAGCACAGTAATTACTGCAAAATGGTGTATTTTTAAGCACCCTGCTCTAGAAGACATTATTTGCAGGAATCTCCCTGGATAAAGGGCTTTTTTTGAAAAATAAAACACTAGGCAGCTGCTGTAATACCTTAGCTCTAGCTCTAATGAGCACTGTGGGGCTTTGACCTCTACTCTTAACTCATGGTAATCTTCATAAATGCCCATTAATCTTATCTAGCTCTGGTTTAGACTCTTGTGGGGACTAAGAATAGCTTTGCTCCCTTTCCCAGATGAGGTACTTACAGCTTAACGTGCCCAGTGACACGGGGAGCACAGCCTTGAGCCCACCAGTCCTGAGCCAGGCAAAGTCCTCCCTGTTCCTGCAGTCAGGCTTGGCCTTTCCCTCCTCCCAGTTTTCTCCTTTCTTACAAGAGGAAAGGCAGTTGTAGATGCTGCTGCAACTGTCCTGCCAGGAGACAAACACAAGGTGTGTTCATCAAGTTCCTGCCTTTTCCCTCTCATTGCCATGACTACTCAGTTTTTAGCCAAGGCACTGTAAGCATCCTACCTGTGGTGAGCATATTCCCCCCCTGTTATTTTTCTGTATCACATTTCCTCTAAAGTCAAACCCATGTCCCATAACCTTCACAGCCTCCTGTGCTGGTGGGACATGATTTTGCTCTGGCATTCCCTCCTGCCCTGTTCACAGGATGTCAGGGGCTGGAAGGGACCTCTGAAGATGATCGAGTCCAACCCCCCTGCCAGAGGAGGACCAAAAGTGGGTAAGTCAGAAATGGATCCAGATGGGTCTTGAAAGTCTCCAGAGGAGACTCCACAGCCTCTCTGGGGAGCCTGTTCCAGAAGGGTCTGTAACCCTTACAGTAAAGAAATTCCTCCTCCTGTTGAGGTGGAACTCCCTGGGCTCTGTCTTGAATCCATTGCTCCTCGTCCTATCACAGGGCACAAGTGAGAAGAGGCTGCCCCTTCCTTCTTGGTGCTCAGCCCTCATATATTTATACCCATTCATTGGATCTTCTCTCAGTGGTCTCCTCTCCTAACTAAACAGTCTCAGGTCTCTCAGCCTTTCTTCCCAAAGAAGGTGCTCCAGTCCCTTAATCATCCTCTTAACCCTCTCTTGTACTCTCTGCCTCCTTCCTAGTTTCATGATATTCCAAAACACACACAGAGCTGCATGTGAAGTGCCTGCCACTTCCCTCTCTTATTTTTTTTCTTTTAATGAAGCTTTTACTTAAATACCTCAACCACATTACTCACAGCCCTGCTTTATGGACCTATTAAACCTGCTCAATTAAACCTCACTCAGATCTAACAAGGAGTTTACAGAAGTTCAAACAAAAAAGAAAAAAAAAAATGCAGTGAAATGACCTTTTATGTCCTCCTCTCAAACAGCTTCACCTAGTGGTTCAATTACAACCCCACACAAATAAATGGTTCAAAACATAATCTAGAGCTGACAAAGCATTTGTGTTCCAGCAGGTAATAACAACTTCACTCACATAAACAGTAGAAAAAACAAGGGAATGCCACGAAATTTGTGTCATGTTACTGCAGGCAGAGTCTTAGTCTTGCCAGGGTTACTAACCTGCCTTCTCTTCTGTTGGCTTCTGATTTCCAGATGGAATACTTGCAGGGAATGCTTCCCCGCTTCTCCTGGCTGTAGGGGAGAAATAAAGGAGGGTTTGGATTCTTGCTCAAAGCTTGGAGCTTGGATGCTCCATAAATAATGTAGGTATGTATGTTACTATACCCCCCCACACATATACATGCATATATACAAACACATCTACACGACCTGTAGTGTTCAGGACTCCTCAGTCTGCTAGCAGAGTTGCACTCAAGCTGCTCTGGTCTGTCTGTGAGAGCAAAGGTGACTACAGTTCCTGTCCCATCAGGTAAGGTGCAGCCTTTTCATGTGTTTGTGCCAAGACATTGTTCAATAACTAACAAACATCCTGATTATTTTTATACGTGCAGATTAGAGCTTTTAGTGAAGCTCCCAGGTGCCCACACCTAAACCAAGCATCCACAAGCCCTCACTGGCATCTCCTTTGAATGCTCCCTCCTGGAGCTAATGAGTACTTGGCAACTTTCTGCAAGCTGTTAGGAGCTCTCTTTTCTTTGGCTTATTCAGACTCTTGGGAGAATATTGATTCTGCCTGCAATAAAACTGATAAAAACAAATCTGGAAAAAAAAAATTCTAAAGCACCAATTGTCATTATTAGCTTGTGTCAGAAAGAGGAGTGCAGAATAAATTTGCCATTTAAAGTATTTGGAAGTGCAAACACGACTGGAGCATTCAGTATGGAAACCATGGTCTATAAAAATTCTTCAGGACCCAAGAAGCATGCAAATGGCTCTGGAAAGCAATGCTGCTCTGAAGCTGAATGAGTAACATAATCCAGCTGCTTTCTGCCTTCCCCTTGGCCTATTTGTACCCAATTAACATGCCCTGTGCTCAACTGACTCAGCTGCCTCCTTGAACTGGTCACCCCATCAACCCTGAGAAGAGTTCATTCTCCTTTCAGAGCAGTTGGCTATCCCCCTGGAGGTGGAGGTTTGTGCATCTTTATTATCTTTCTGTACTGGGACAGATCTTGAGTGCAGATCATCTTCACTGATCATCTGTAATGGGTTTGCTTCTTCAGCATGCACTAGCAGTACAGTGTTTGAATTTCAGAGGTAAAATAACTCCTTAAAGATTTCAGTACATCTTAGCTGGGTATTTTGAATAGCTCTTAGAAGTAGTTACTCCTTTCAATCCTTTTCATCATTCATATGAAGGAGCCAGGCTTCTGGTTCCCTGCCAGGACAAAACCCTGGAATAAATGTGGAAAAAAAGGAAGTCAAATGTTCAGAGAGCAAAGAGAGAAGGATGGAGAAAACAATTGTTAAAAACAAAACAAACCCCCACAAAGCTAACTGAGTAACTCTTTATATTGTGGAGAAATAGCTGCTAGTATTTTTCTAAAGCATTATGAAGGCAAGTAGGAGTAAGAGAGGGCTAAAAAAGCCAAGTGACAAGTTGCTAGAAAGCTATATGTCTTAGGCAGGATCTCCCTCTGCTAATGTGAGAGGGTTGGAGAGGGGTAGGAAGGCTCTATACTTGAGACTTGGCAGGCTTGTTCCTACTGATAGGATCAAAAGAGTGTGCAAGAACTATAACCTGATATTTTATTAATTGTTAAGCCTCTTTCCGTGGCTGTGAGGGAACAGAGGAGAAACTTCCCCCCTTCTAACAAGCTACTTGCACCACTCTGAGCTTTCCTGATGAAGTATAGTATTGTTTCAAGTAAATGCTAATCTGGCTTTGAATTTATTCTGCTAAACCTGGACAAAAAACCCTGATACAGGCAGAGCTGCCTGCTGGTGCAAGTTTGGAAAGGAACAGAAGCACAGTAGCTTGCATAGCCCTTAAATAAAATGTGGTCCAGGATTATTGAGCAAGCACAACCAGGCAGGTCAGCATAAACAGCTGAAATGTTCCAGCACTGGCATGCCCAGCAGCCTTGGAGGAGAGAGAAGGTTGTGCTCAGGGCAGGCACCAGCTGGGTGCAGGAAAATCATTGCTCCTGAAGTGCCTTCAGACTCCCAGACTGAGTGCTGCCATGATGAGCCAGGATCCACTGTCTGGGCTCTTGCCTTTCTTTACATTACTGTGACAATGGCATTTAGTTAGGTCCAGGATATAATGTGTAAAACTTGACCTACTCTCTGCTAAATATCATTCCCCATTTTTCAGAGATGTGGGCAAAATGGAAAAGCACTGCAGACAGGATTGCCTCCTACCATGTAGCTCTTTTGGTAACTGGTGAGGGCAAGGCTTCCAATGGAGTGGGATCAGAGGAATCTGAAAGCTATGGAGCTTCAAAATTAACACTGTCTGAAAAAACTCAAGGAAACACCTGTAGGAAAAGAAATGGCTGACTAGAGAAACAGGTGGCTTACTGGCAGAGATTTAAAAAAAAAAAGAAATCAGGAGGTGTATTTCTTCAATCTGCAAAATTTGGGATGACTTACTGGATACTGATCTAGAAAAGACAAATGTCATCTGCACAGGAAACTGTGTGGCTTTACATATGTTCTCTGGGGAAAAAAAAAAAAATCTTCCAAGGGTAGCACTGCAGGTGGCACAGAAGAGCTGCATATGGGGGAGCAGGGACGTGGGTGCAGGTTTGCTGCTGTCTGCCATGAAACTCAAGGAGCAACTTCCAGACGAGGAGTGGGTAGATGGTGGCAGGAAAAGATAAAGCTGAGGTGCTCCACCAGCAGCGTTGCTGTTTTGAAATGATGGTGCCTTTTGATGGTGCCTTTTGATAACTTCCCCATTAAGTTATCCTCTCCTTTGGTGTTTGGGTGTCCAGTGAGCTAGCTGCTAAGGCTAACTATTGAAGGAATGTCACATTTAAGCAAGTAAGTTCTATATTGGCACTGTGGTTGGTTAGAAAGGGATTATAGGAGCAGTTCTACTTAGATCCTGCCTAGACTGAAAAAGGCTGTACCAGTGCATCAGAGCACCAGAGTATGAAAATGCAGGAAACATAGCTCTAACTTGTTCCACTTCACAAGAATATTTACAAGGAATGCTGATCCTGCCTTTGCCACACGTATGCAAGTACTGATCTCAGCCGGCGCTTACAAACAGGCTCTGGGAGATAAGGATCTGTGAAGGTCCCTGAGTTATGACCCTAATTTTGATTAAATCAAGGAGGATGTCTATAGCAGAAGTATTTTGCCCACCAGCATGCCGGACACGGCACCCTCACCCCGGGCAGCCCCGCTGCCCCCTCGGCTGTCCCGCAGCTTCCCCGCAGCACTCGAATTGCGGGAGCACCCTCGGCCGAACCCCCGCCCAGCAGGGAACACCGCGCCCCAAAAGAACCCCCCCAAAAGGGGTGGTGGAGGGACCGTCCCGCCGGGGAAGGAGGGAGGCAGGGAGAGAGGAGGGGTTTGGCGGGGGCCGGCGCCGGCTTAAGAGGCGGCAGCTCTGGGGAGAGCCGTGTCGTACCGTACCGTGTCGAGTCGAGCCGAACCGAGCCNAGCCAAGTGTCCCAGGGCTCTGGCAAGCTGAAGGACTGACGGCTCGCGTCCTCCCACCGCAGCCCCCGGGAGGGCAGCGGCACGGTCGTGACCGGCAGAAAGACCCCGCGTCCGGGGGCTGCGGTGGGAGGACGCGAGCCGTCAGTCCTTCAGCTTGCCAGAGCCCTGGGACACTTGGCTAGAAGGCAGGAGATGCAGCACTGCTGGGCTGTTCCGACAGATCAAAGCAAGCCCAGCCACCTGTGTGGTACCCAGGCGCATTTCTATAATGCTGCTGGGCAGGGCTGCGGGGGTTTTGTGTGTGTGTGTGTGCGTGAATAAACTGCATGCTCCTGACAAACAGAAGTGTTGTTAAATGAAGCTGAGGAGTTTCCTTAAGTCTTACTGGGGGAGATTCAGGGAGGCTGCCTGCCTGCTGTTGTGACCCCAGAGTCCTGTGTGTGCATCTGATCCCACTGTACTGCAATATTATATGATTGCCTCCTTCTTCAGTACCAGTCACCAAGTGAAAAATAAGGCCAGGTTGTTAGAGCCAGCACTGGCTGTCTGCTGACTGCATCCTAAATGTGAGGCATGTTTAGAAAACTCACAGAAGATTCATAAAAGTTATGGCTTCTGAAAGTGTGTGCACAAACTTCTCCTTAGGGGCTAGCTCAATGTTAGGGGATTCTTGCCTGTTTAGGGATTACAGGATTAGGCTGTGCAGGGTGAAGGAAAAGAAACTTTCACAGAAAGGACTAACAACTAACAGGAGAAAAATGTGGTCAAGACACAGGCAGGGATAATGATGGGTGCTGCTTTAAAAGTGTGCCAGAGGAATAGGCAAAGATGCTGAAACAGATCTATTGCACCAGGGCTAGAAACTGTGAGAAAATGAATGACTTTACTTTCTAGGAGTCACATTTGGCCTTTAAAAGTTCATAATAAGCCTGACAATTATGTATGTAATGTATGTTTTGGATGTATTGTATGTATGTTATGGATGTATTAACAGCACTGTCTGAGTTACCTGGAAACGGCTGTGTTTATCTGAGGCCATATAAATATTACTAAAAGTTCAGAAGACTTTCCTTCTGCTCAGTAATATCATTCAACATAATGACATAGCTGGCACGTTCTCCAAGCAGGGGTGGGGAAGAGGGGAGGAGGAAGGGAAGAAAAAAAAAAAGGTTTTAGAGAGCACTTTGGATAATTTTACAAGGAGCTTGAGTTTTTTGCTGAAAGCCAGCACTTAAAAAAAGCCACTTTTAAAGATTCTAGTCAGGATGAGATACTGAGATTTTTAGAGCCTGCTCAGCACCTCTGAAAAATAAAGCCTGCAAGGCATTCCTGTTTTGTTCTTGAATGTGACTTCTATATGGTACAGTCATCAATTGCGTAACACATTTTTGGCTATAGCATGAAAGAATACTTAACAACTTACTTTTTTTCCCAGCAAGTTATCTGGCCATAGATGTTCACAAGACATGTAAACAAACAGAGCTACAGCCTAGAAACGCAGCAGGACATATAAGGACCTGGAATGACTTGCAGTCACTGTGCTCCTCTGAGACCTCTTGCAGACAGAGTCATGCTTTGAAAACACCAGTATTAAAGGCAGACATCTGTTCCCACTGAGCTTGGGAAGGTGCAGGGGGGCTGCTTTTAATTTCAGCAAGAACCCAGCTTGACCACTGCCTGAATCACTCATGAGCTCTTTGCAAGGGGAGGCAGTTGTCCCCGGACAACTCCTTCACCATAAGGGGAACAGCTGAGAAACCTAAAATGATGTCCTTTTATAATGTTTGGTTTTTGTTGTTTTTTTTTTTAGGCCTTCCTGCAAAGTTTTCTTTGCCAAGGACCCTCTGAAAATAGTGCGTGCGCAGGGCCAATATATGTTTGATGAGAAAGGAGAAAAATACTTGGACTGTATCAACAACGTTGCACATGGTAAGGAGTTCAGCGTGTAAGACTGCTTCTAATCCTGCATTTCTTAAGGAATCAGAACATATTTCTTCCAGGTGATGATGTTCAGCTTTTCTGAATCTCCTGGTGTGGTTCAATAACTGAGTGCTTGTTAGTAATTATTAATTATTCTCTTCTTCAGTTGGCCACAGTCATCCATACGTGACAAAGGCTGCAACAAAACAGATGGAACTGCTCAACACCAACTCCCGGTTCCTGCATGACAATCTTGTTCAGTACGCACAGCGTCTCACAGCCACCCTGCCTGAGAAGCTCTCTGTTTGCTATTTTGTGAACTCTGGGTATGTCTGAATATATTTATTGGTTCCCATTATGACTATTTTGCTCCTGTTTGCGATTGACACAACAGCTTGGTTCAAGTCTTCCTAAGCAGGACTTGGTAATAAGCAACAAAAATATTTCCAGTACTGAGAGAAGGGACTTGGTAATAAGCAACAAAAGTATTTCCAGTACTGAGAGAAGTATCCTTCCTATTTGCAGCTGTCCTACTTAGTGTGATGGCTAAATCATTTTAGCAAGACAGCAAAACCATTAAACTGGTTTACTGAATGCTAGGCAAAAAAGTGGGGGGGACAGGGGATCAAGAAAAGCTAATTTGCCAACTAATTAGTTGCTGTATGACTTTGGAAATGAGTAGTCTGGGATCTGGCTACTCTGTGACCACTTAATGTTGCCAGAACAGACAACCTTCAGGGAGCTGTGAGCTCCAAGGCAGGCTGGAAGTCTGAGTCTTCACCTGGGGAGCAGATTTGCATCCTCTGCTGCCTGATGGGGAGGATGGAACTCTCATGGAGGGTGGGAGGTGAGGCTAAAGCACTGCTCCTTCTTGAGGATTTGTGCCTGCATTGTGCTTTCAGCTGCAAAGCAGTCTCATTTGTACCAAGAGGCGGGAAATGTCTACAAGCAAACTGGGGGAGGGAAAGAAAGCATCTCTTTGTCTGCTGTTTATACAAAGAGCTGTTTTTGATTTGCCCTCTTCCATGACATTTACAGTCTCAACCTTAGCATTGTGATCTGTATCCTAACAGAGCCTGCTGTGTTGTTTTATTACATCCATTAGTCCCGTGCCTCTTTTGTGTCACAATACCACTTTAATTGGAAGTGCTTCCTCACTATTTTGTGGCTGTATCTGTTATTATGCAGCTCTGAAGCAAATGATCTTGCTTTACGACTGGCTCGGCAATACTGTGGGCACCAAGATGTGATCACCCTTGAAAAGTAAGTACATGGGGTAGTTCATGTCAGTGCAGGCAGAGGCTTTGCAGCAACCCCCTGCTGTCTGTACTCCACTGTCTGCTGAAAGAAAAGCTTTGCTGCTTTCATAGGAGAACAGGTCAGGAAATCTCTCTTCCACATTTGGATAAGCACAAGTTTTAAAGCTCTCTGAAAAATAAGCTTTTCAGTCACCCCACAAGGTTAATCACTGGGCATTTCCCAGAGACTCTCAAAGCAGACCAGACACTTGAATGTTGGTTTGAAACATCAGTGAGTGGTTTGGCCACTGGGCTGCTCTGGAAAAGGGTTTTCTGTTTGTCACACTCTGCTGGACATGTTTCTTTTTGTATGACTAAATCCTTAGTGGTTAAGATGAAAGATCCTGTAGCTCTGCAACAGTGCTGCACTGATTCTCAGCTCTCCTCCAGTTACCACAAATAGGCACACAAGACCAAGCAGGTCCAAAAGAGGAGGGCTGTCAGCCATGGGGAAGGTGGCCCACCACATCTCTGGGTTTCCCCAACCTAGATGCAGCTGTAGGGTTGCACTAGGGCTGGATCTTCTTCCCAGGTTGTGATTAGAAAGTCCAGCCAGAGCAACAGAAAGAGTGTGTCTCTAGCTGAACAGCACATAACTTGTTTGACTCAGCTGTGCTCAGATGCCTGCTAGCCCTCCTTGACTTGTGTGGCTGTGATGTGGAGCCACTGGGAGCAGCTAGTCAGGAGAGGCTGAGGATGGAGCTGGCTCTGTCACTGTTCACTGCAACGCTTCATCTTCCTGAACACCACAGAGTATTTCTTTGCCCAGGTCCCAAGGCTCTGCAGGCTTTTGCCATAATTACTGTCCCAGTCAGGGAGAGCTTTCCATCCTTTGTTCATGTCCATTGGCAGATTTTTGCTGGCTGGCTTTTAGAAAAGTGTAAAGAAGACAAAGGAGTTCAAAAACATCCTCTCTACAGTATGTGTGTGCTCCTATGGTATTGTGACATCTCTTTGATTAGGTTTGAGGTTCAAATTTATGGCTGAACAAGTGTGTTTTTTTTCCCTGAATGAAGCTGCTATGTGCTTTAGGTTCAAAATGCTCTGTTTCCTCATTTCTAAATTAAATTGGCTTCAGCAGTAACTGGCTTTAACATAGTCTGCAATAAAAAGCTTTTCTTTTCAAACTGTATTTATTGATCCTTCTCCTGGCTTCTGCCAAACAGTCCAGACTGCAGGGCCTTCAGGGCAGGTAGCAGTGTGCTGCTGCATAGGATCCCCACCTTCCTGATGAAATGTACACTCTTGGCAATGGTGTTGGGGTTTATCTTGCAAAGTCTGGGTGGGCCAGAGTGGTGCCCACAGGTTGGACATGAGGGAGCTGGACCCACTCTTCAGCTGCTGCTAAGGCAGAACATTGTAGAGGTGGTGCCACCCAAGTGGCCAGGGGACATCCTCTTGGTCTGTCCCCATGCTGGCACTGGATTTTATGTAAGGCAACAATCCTGATGGTGCCAGTCTTGCTAGTGAATTGAAGTCAACAGCAACTTCATATTGCCTTTGAGAGAAAGCCTGAGGAAATGAAATCAAGATCCAAACAGTGCTATTGTGGTGCAGATACAGTCACTTATTCTGGATTACTTATGGGCACAGCTGTAAATTTAGCTCTTCTATACATTTGGTTAAAAGTGACTTTGATATTTAACACTCATGCAGTGCTTACCATGGCCATCTTACATCTCTGATTGACATCAGTCCCTATAAATTTAATCAGCTGGGAAAGGACAGCAAGAAGGAGTTTGTGCACGTGGTAAGTGTGCTTTTTGTCATTTTGTCATTGCTGCCCACTAGGCAGCACACTGAGTTACCCACTTCTGGTGTAAATATACTTCCCATTTGGCTGATGCTGGAGTACATAGGCTTGGCTGTTTGTCACTGAATTAAATACAGCCAAATTGTTTGCTTTCTAAGGGAGAGTTCAGCTGTGAGGCTGACTGATTTCCTTCATAGTGCTTCAAGTTTCCTGAGTCACTACACCGTGCTGGTACACGGTTTGAAGGAATCAGCCAACATCTGATGTGTTGGTTTGGCTAAAGAAACGCAGGACTCTTGGGTCTACTTCTAAAAACTGGAAAGGCAGAGCTCACAAGTTCACACAGATTGGGGTACAGAGCTCGTAGGTGTTCATCCCCCTCGTAGCTGAGGGGGATACTGTTTGATTTCTCAGCCTGAACTTGTACAGATTACAAAGCCAAAAAATATACCTGGCCCAAAGATGTAGATCAAGCAGGTCCTTCTTATCCAGACCTCCTTGTGTTATCCACACTGCCAAAGTATCCACAATTTTATACTACCTCTTTTCCCTTATTTACTAAACCTCTCTGCATACCATTTATAGAAACTTGAGGCTCATACAGATTTGGGCTGTGACTAGGACACTGGAAGGGCAGTGATAGACTGGAAAAAAGCATTTCTCCAGTTGCAGAAATTAGTATTTCTTGAACTATTCAAAATGAGTATTTCTGAAATATTGAGATATTTCTGAAATATATGAAATTTCAGAAATGAATATTTCTGCAAGAATCTGAAATAAGATGATGGATCAGGACCCAGTATTGTGTCTTGGGGGAGAGGAAGGATGGTGTTAAAAGGTGGATGAGGTAGATGATGGCTCTTTCAGCAGCTGGGTCTAGGAATGTTGGACATATCACAGGACTGGATTGAGTTTAAGCTGCTGAAAGAGTTTTTGCAATTTCATGCAGAAATTTAGGCTGTAGTATCTTCTGTTATCTATCTGTGTGGAAGAACAGAAATACAGAGCAATAGAAAAGGAAGTACAGGTTTTATAGAGGGATAAGCTTTAAAAACAAACAAATAAATAAGTATTTGTCTTTTTAGGCTCCTTCTCCAGATATCTACAGAGGGAAATACAGGGAAGACCACCCAGATCCAGCAAGTGCTTATGCTGAAGAGGTGAAAAAGATTATTGAAGAAGCACAGAAGAATGGACGCAAGGTGTGTGTTTGGTGTTTTTAGACAGGCTGGGGCCTCATCTGTTAAGTGTGACACAGAGGCATGAAACAGGCGACTAAGGACATGTTTCTTCACTCAGTTTCCCTTGTTCCTCCTGCCCTTCATTTTACTATGGTGGGTTCTGTGTTCAAAATGGGCCATTCTTCTTCCTGATGCTCTTACCATAATTTTTCTAGGCATCAATGAAAGCATCAATAATATAGTTAAAACCAAAAGCAAATTGAAATTTGAACCAAAGCAGTTCAATTTCCTATTTTATACACCAAACCAGTAGATGGTAGATATCTTTAGGCAAGCTTTGAGGTCAGCTGAGAAACTGCACCACATATTCTAACAAGTATATGTCAAAGTCTCCAGGAGACAGAGAAAATATGCTACCTAAAATCTTGACGTTGAGCTTAAGAAAACTTTGGAGTCATCTACAAAAGTGAACCTTTCAATCCTATATGATATGACCTTGATAAAAACAATGTCTGAAGAGGTTTACCTAGAAGACATGTTCATGTTTTGTATGATGGCATTAGGATTTTGAAACATGTAGGGCTTGACCAAAGCCCACTGAAGTCACAGAAGACTTCAGTGGAGATTGGAGCAACATGTTCCCTGCTAGTCCAATGGACTCACATCGCTCTCCTTTTAGATTCTTCATCAACGTTTTTTATTCTCTACTAACGGATAGTTTTGTGTTTTTTCTTCCCTTGTTTCCTTTCTTTTGCATATTTCTTAGGTTTTGGTGACATAGACCTGTGGCAGGACAAGTTGTGCTAAAGGCTAAGCCTCACATGCTATGGGAAGCTTCGTACTCTTTGGCCGTAGAGTGCCTCTTCAAATATAGCGTACGGTTCTTTACCTGTTACTGCTCGGCCTTGTTTCCAGGAAGACTGCACCAGCCCAGAGAGACCTCTTGATGCAGAGGGAGGGGTTGACAAGTGGTGTGGGGATGCAATCCCTTAAATAGCAGACTTATGCTGAGACTTCAGGGTAATATCGTATCTCTGCTGTGTAGACTTCTGCTGTTGACAAGAAACCAATTTTGATGTTCCAGTGTATCTGATCCGCTGCTCTTACCCTTCCTGACTTGAAATAACTTTCTTTTTCATTCCTAGCAACTGGAATTATTGCACCTGTAGAATTTTCTTCTCCTCTTTTTTTTTTTTTTTAAGTGGCTCGTGCTGACATTTTTCATGTGTAGTTGTTTGCATTAGGCAGGGGTGCCCAAAACGTAGCCTCAGGTCATCTTATGGTTCAGCTTCTACCCACTACTGCCTGCTATTAGGACTGAACCAAAAAGGCTGATGGCCACATACCCACTACTGGAGAGCTTTGGCATTAAGCAAGTTTCATGAACCTCCTGGGGTTAATGGCAGAGACTGTTGTGTGTCTCCTTTAAATTGAAACTTGTAACCAAATTTACAGAGCTTGCAGGAGCCTGATCTAACATCCAGTGTCACCAGTGTCTTCCAGACTTCAGCAGCTGGAGGTCCAGGGTTTAATGGAAGTCCTTGTATTCCCATCAGTTTGAAAAGGTGGCCCTGGCTACTGAAATTTGGGCACCCCAGATTACAAAATGAATAAATTCTTTAGTCATAGCTGTTCTTAAGAACCCTCAGTGTCCAACCCATTGCGTGATTAAATAAGGCAGACATTTAAACGTTTACTTCTAGACTGTTAGATGTTTGTGCCAAGGCCAAGTAGATGAACACAGCTCTCACCTGGGTTTGTTTTTTTGTAGATTGCTGCCTTTATAGCTGAATCCATGCAGAGCTGTGGAGGCCAAGTAATTCCACCTGTGGGCTATTTCCAGAAAGTGGCAGAGTACGTACATTACTTCAAAAGGGTGTAACTGGAAATCAAAGAAATTTTTCACTCTAGGCTTTTCCAGCCAATTCAGCTATCACCCTTTCTTGTTCTTGGCTATCTGTGGGTCCTTTCTGCTTTATGAAGGGTGCGATTCCACTTCTGTTTTTTTGTGGAATATCAGCTGACTAATTGTGTTTAGCTGGATAATTGTTTTTCCTTTTCTATCTTTAATCCTTAGGCTGTAAGTTTGATGGAAGGTGAAGTTGAACCATCACAGATATAAACCTGCTGTACCATTACACTGTCCCTATTTTGCATCAGAATACCAGATTTTTTTCCTTATCATTTCTCAAGCTAAAATTTTATCAACTGAAATAGCTGTGTTTCAGCAACCAAATTCTTACTTTTTTTCCTAAGCTGGTCTCACACTGGAGACCTTCTGTAATACAAACTCCCTTGTCCTAGATTGCCTACCCAAGACGTGTACTGCAGCAGCAATCATTAGAGCTATTTTATTTGTTTTCAGGTACGTGCATGCAGCAGGGGGAGTGTTCATAGCTGATGAGGTCCAGGTTGGCTTTGGCAGAGTTGGGAAGCATTTTTGGGCATTCCAGCTGCAAGGTGAAGACTTTGTGCCCGATATCGTCACCATGGGAAAGCCCATTGGCAATGGGCACCCTATGTCTTGTGTGATCACAACGAGGGAAATTGCTGAAAGTTTTGGTGCCTCTGGAATGGAGTATTTCAACACAGTAAGTGTATAGGTGAAGGTTTGCCTTTGTTTCGCTTTTGAGCTGCATTTTTTTTTTTCATTTGATCTGTGTTTAGCATTTAGAAGCTTTTCAGGTGCATCCTTCACTTCAGCCAGTTCCAAGAGTTTCATTAAGGCCAAATGTTGGGTCTTGCTCTTTGGCCACAACAACCCCCAGCAGTGCTGCAGGCTTGGAGAGGAGTGGCTGGAGAGCAGAGAAGGGACCTGGGGGTGTTGACTGACAGCAGTGTGGCCAAAAAGGCCAACAGCATCCTGGCCTGCATCAGAAACAGTGTCCAGCAGGACCAGGGAGGTGATCCTGACCCTATACTCAGCATTAGTAAGGCTGCACCTTGAGTATTGTGTGCAGTTTTGGGCACTGCAGTATAAGAAGGACATCAAGGTGCTGGAGAAGTTGCAGAGAAGGGCAGCCACGCTGATCAGTAGTCTGGAGAACAGGACTAATGAGGAGAGGCTGAGGGAACTGGGGCTGTACAGCTTGGAGAAGAGGAGGCTGAGGGGAGACTTCATTGCTCTCTACAACTCCCTGAAAAGAGGCTGTAGTGAGACAGATGTCAGCCTTTTCTCCCACTGATAAGTCAAGAGGAAATGGGGCCAGGCTCCACCAGGGTAGGTTCAGGTTAAATACCAGGAAAAACTTCTTCACAGACAGAGTGGTGAAGCTGTGGGGGACATTGCTCCACAGCCTGCAAGGCACAAAATCCCAACTTCTTCAAGCTGTCCTCATGGCATGCCAGACAGGAGAGGGCCAGTGAAAACTACCTGGCTAACCACAGCTGAATGGTTCTGATGGGTTTGCTTTCCCTGTTTTTCTTTTCTATCAGTTTGGAGGCAATCCAGTGTCCTGTGCAATTGGTTTGGCTGTGTTGGATGTAATAGAAAAAGAGGATCTCCAAGGAAATGCTACACGTGTAGGAAATTACCTGTTGGAGCTGCTGACTGAGCAAAAGGAGAAACATCCCTTAGTGGGAGATATCAGGTGGGTGCCTTACAGTAATATTTCAGTGAACAAAAAATTACAATACTAGAAAAATCAACAAGTTTGGGATGAGGGAGACAGAGAAACATTATCTCATGATTATGCTAACCTGTGTTTTACTATCCAAAACTGACTCTGGAAGGTCACAAATTTTTCAAAAAAGTTTTCCACCATCTGCACACTTAGGTATGAGCAGAGCCACTAGAAAAGCTCTGGGTGAGAGGTTTTCTCTGTGCAGTGTGCTGGTTGTCAGCACGCTGCTGGAGTGATTGCAACCTTGTTCCAGTCTCTGGTCTCATTCATTTGGAGATGTTAAGTGTGGGTTTTCCTCATCTCCTGTTACTACCCTGATGACCACCTTCAGGTTCTTTTTTTTGGGGGGCGTGGGGTTGTGGGATTTTTAGTTCTTTTTCTCAGTTAATTGTCTTCCACAACTCCCTTGGCTTGAAGTTTTCAGGATGAGTGAGAAAGAGAAGTATTAGGTAGAAATTTATTATATTTCTAAAAATACGTTTTAATAAATTATTTATATTGTAATTCCATAAACTTAGAATTTATTTATTATTTAATGGGCCATGTAGCCTTAATGAGCCAGATAGATTTATTTATTCAGAAATATCTGTTATCCCACGGAATCATCTGAAGTGTAGCCCATGCCAAAAGATGACTGAAGAGAAAAATCTCTTTTCTGCTTGTATCCCAGAACTGTTAGAAACAATTCTTGCATTTGCAGCAGCAGGTTTGAGTAACTGACAGTGAATTTCCTTTGTCTTTATTTTTTTTCTGCTCCAGGGGTGTTGGCTTGTTTATTGGAGTGGATCTGGTGAAAGATCAACAAGCACGAACACCAGCTACAGCTGAAGCCCTTCACCTTATTTACAAGTAAGTGTACATGCAGTGACCAAACTCTCCTAATATTCCCCAGCAGTTACTCATTACTTGGAGTTTACATTTGGGTAGCTTTTGATAATACAGTACTAGAAAAAGAAGTTTCAAAGTCTAACCCAGTCTGATCAGCCTCATGACTAAACAGAGCTTTTCATCTGTGTCTAACACAGGTATGTCTTCTTTCCACAGGCTGAAAGAGCATCACATCCTGCTCAGTGCAGATGGACCCCACAGAAATATTCTAAAATTTAAACCACCAATGTGTTTCACAATGGAAGATGCAAAACACACGGTGGAGGCAATCGATGCACTTCTCACAGGTTAGTGCTCAAAGCAAAAACTCCTCTTTGTTCAGGTCCAGAAGATCCCTTAGAAACATCAGCCACCATCATCTAGGCCATTCCATGCAAGGGAAAGAAATAAGCTACATTTCTTACCACTCCTTCAAATGTCAATTTGAATTGTTCTGAATGTCACTTACTATAAATAAATAGACATGTCATTCACCCAGACTCTCAGGCAAAATCCTGCTCTTGGTCCTTCCTCTCACAGACTCAGTGTTGCTACAAATTTCTGGTCACATATGGTAGATGTTAAGGAGTTGAACACAAAAATTCAGCTCAGGCCTAAAAGACACTGCTGAAACTTTCCCTAATGTGCTCTCCCTTTGAGGTTTTTGTTGTTTGTTTGTTTGTTTGTTTTTAATCTGGCATACTGGAACATGATTGTCTGACTCAAATTTGGCCTGAAGGTTTTCAGACTCTATTTTTCCTCAACCTGGTGACCAATCCAGGGGAAAATAACATTCGGTACTGTTAGCATAAGTCCTCTCCAAGCCCATCTTATGATGAGTGCTCTCATCTCCTGGGAATAACAACTGGAGTTTGACAAGCACAAATGTGCTGGACAAAGGCAGAATTCAGCTCTGAAAAGTCTATCTGAACCTCCCTCCTACTGCTAATTTCATTCTTTATTCTCTAAACACCCCCAGGCTACAGTCCTAGTACATTAATCACATTTCCTCAGAAAAATGTTTTAGGAAGTATTCATGATTTTTCAGCTATTCTGTGTAATAGATGCCCCAAAGAATAGCTGATTAGGTGTTTTTAACTTCAGTGGTTAAACTAACTGTATGCTTACTTCTACCTGGTTATTTTTAAGTTAATTTTTTATTACATTTTTGTTTTAGAAATCGAAGAGGCAACTGGAATGAAGACAGAAAATAATGCATCTACAAATGTGCAGTGTAAAAGAAAAGTAGGTTTGAATTTTTTGTTTTTTCTTTTTCAGATAGGTGTTTGGCAAAGCAAGTATAAATTACTTTGGTAGAGCATGCCTTCATTTTTGGTGATATGAGTGGTTCTGTGCCTTGAAATGAGCTCAGAATGAAGCTAGAAACCAGAGGGGACTGTGTTCTGAGGCAAAGAATAAAACAGACCTAAGAGAAACGTCTTATAGATAGGTCCCTTACCTTGACTACCTTGAACATAAACAAGACCGAACAGATTTGGGGCTGCACAAAATTTTGACCTCAGTGGTCAACAGTTTCATAAGTACTGGTTGTTGCTGAATGCTACTGATGGATATTTGGCTTTCTAAGCAAGCCTTCAGCCTGGGAAGTATACAAGGTTTTGGAGAGTTCCAAGGATTTCATTGCCACCACAGGTCTTTGGATATAAATGGCTGACATGCATCCAAGTTGGAACATCTTAGGTTGCAGCCCCAGCTGCATAAATAAATATAAGAAATACATATAAATCATGTATATTTCTCACAGCCCTAAAAAGACATGTCACCCACTGTGTCCCGTGGTGAGTTTTCCAGTGATGTTGCAAATGGTGGGAAGGCAATAGCTCAGCTGTTTAGGGATGTAGTAATTAAGGCAGGATTACTGGCAGTCCAAATTGTCATCAGTTTGGGGTGCAAGCCTCTGCTGTGCACATCCACTTCAATTTCTTTCAAAGCTAAGAAGCTGTGCCATTGGAAGGGGAAAGTCAGGTAGAGGTACCTGATGGGACCCAAGTCCAGTGGCTGGCTGTTAGATGACACTCATGTGCCTTCACTGACACTTCATTCCTATTGCAGGCAACTGAAGGGGGGTCTCAAGCAGAAGGTGCAAGTGAAAGCCTCAGCCATATGAATGGAGCTGCCTGCAGACAAGAAAATGGGCTTTATTCTAAAAAACGCTCAGTGCCAAGCAAAAGAATAAGAACATGAACAGTGGAAGTCTCCTCATTCAGTCTGATTTGGTGTCCAGCTTGCTTTTGAGATGAAGAGTGCAATAGTCCAAGGATCTGTTTGAAGCCTAGTCCTACCTTCCATAAACTGGCTGAATTCCTCTTAGCTTCAGCAAGGAGTTTAAAATCCCTTTTCAGATACATGAGAACTGCACCATGTGGCTTGAAATCTAAATGTGACAGAATGGACGAGTGATACATAAATAACTTGGTGCTGATGGCAGACTTGACACAGGTACAGAAACTCAGTGAGATCTGTGGGTTTACCCATACTGCACAGAATCTGAATTGCTTAACCTCCATACAAGCAAATGCCAATCGTATTAATTTTAAAATGATCTGCCTAACATGCTACTTTTACAATATTTTAAATTTCAATATGTAATATTGAGATGTTAATTAATTCCCATGTTTTAATGGCTGAATTCACAAAACAATGCTTGAGAGAGAAATCCTATCATCTTCCAGTGTAACTTGGGTCCTATGGACCATATTCCCAGGTGATGTAAATTGGTGTGGCTTTTTAATCTCAAGGACACTCTACCAAGGGTCTACCACTGTGTGTGTAGAGACATGATGTTTATGCAGGGTATTCCCACTTTATGTTCAAAGAAAATGAAGAACCTGGATCCTTATTTTCTATGGATAAAGTAACTTTTATAGAGAATTATTTATATAAAGTTTTATGATTTTTTTTTCCCCAAAAAGTTTATATATTGAACCCTTTCAGTCCAACTAATGAGTGTGTATCATTTCAGACACACTGATTGATTTAATTTAACCTGAGGGTCTCTCAAAAGGAGGTTCCCAGGGACAGCCCAGTTTGCATTCCCATGGATTTCAGTTGCTTTGACAGTCGTGGGAATTACTGCCTGGTCCTGTTGGAGCAGTGCTGTTACTTTTTGTCAGTGGGGCTGAAGAGTCTCATACCAATTGCATGGGATCCTGACACATGAACAGCTATGCTAACACTTGATAGATGACTAAAATGAGGACCACTGCATAAAACATGCATGCAATTGCTTTGCAGCCACTGCCTGTCTGTGCTGCAGATACTTTAGACTGACTTGTCTCTTTTTCAGTATTAAATTGCAAGAAGAGCACACAAGCCCTGCTTGTCTTTTTTAATACAGGTGTAACTCCATGCTAGGGAGGACACAGGGCTTTCCAAATGGTTTGTACTTCAGATTAAAGAAAAAAAATACAAGACAAAATATATTTCCTCTTCAATTTCTATACCCTAAGTTCTGCTGTTTTGTAATTGCTGCTAATGACCCTACTGATAAGACTGAAAATTGAGCACCTTATCTACTTTCATTTTTTTTACCATTTGCTATAGTAATACTGATGTTTCCAGTGTAATGTCTCCCACCATCCTCAAGCTGGCTTATTTTCTGTTGGATAACCCTGGAGTAATTCTTCCATCAAAATAAATCTCTTATCTGTAATTACGATGTCCTCCACAGAGAGGTTTTTTGGTATTAATTTTATTCTTCACTAGCATCTATTGGATGAGGGGAGGAACCACACATTTAGGTGGGGGTTGTCTCCCTGCTAAATGCCCCATGCTTCCCATGGCCCTCAGCTGTAAGAAGCTTTTACCCTCAGCCCCTGCGAACCCTGCACTGACTGTTGTGGCAGGTCCTTACCACTTCATTTGAAAAGGCATGTCAAAACATTTTAAACGTTTGATCTACCTTTTTCTTGATTCTCCATTTAATATAATAATTCAGAAAAAACAGGTGACTCATGCCTGCAAGCAGAGCAAATGAGCTCAAAGCAGCAGAAAGGCTAATTTCATTTTCCAGGGTTCTCAGTGATGCCTTGAGCAGGTGTTCTAGCAGTGTCCCTTTCCAACCTGGGCCTGGCCTGTGCTGCTGCCAGCCAAGCTCTGGCAGGTTATGCAAGGGAAGAAAAGGCCAAATGATTGTGATGGGATTTCCCTATCTCTGCTACCCATTCACCTTTGTATTTTCCCATCTGGAAAATCCGATTTTGTTGGTGCCTGTGGCTCAACAGAAAAGCTAAAGTTAGAGAAAACAAGTTACATTTTTTGCATTTACCACTGATTTGTGGTGTGGGCATCACCTCATCTCTGTAGGCTTCATCTTCCAGAGATGCAAGGTTATCTTAAAAAGGCCACGAGAAAGAAGTCTACACAGGACACCTCCTCACATTGCTATTTGATAAGAAAACACATCTGGCCCTAAATTAAGACCCTAGATACAAAGCTTCTGAAATTTAAAGCCTTGATTGAGCTTCACAGATCAATCAGCAAGCAGAACAGCTTCCAGCCTCTTCCACCTCTGCCTACATTCGTGTGTGTTAAGGCAAACACTGCCTCAGTATGACAGTACCATGCACTGCCACCAGTATGGGACACAAATAAAGGAAGCAGAAGGGAAGAACGTAAAGAAATGTGTTTTGTCCCAGCTCACTGAAAGCTGCTGAAAGTCTTTAATAATCAGCAAGGCAAAGAAAGTCTTGTGGTGCATGAAAGCCTGGAAAAGGATTCCTGGCTTCAGCTTAGCTATGGATTCATTACAGCAAGTGACTTAACACCTTCATGTCTCCATTTACTTTGACCTATAAAAGCAGCTGTAATAACCTTTGTTATGATTTGTAAAGTTTAAACACCTTATCAGGCACAATCCCTATTATATATGACTGCAAGTCACGAAATACAGGTAGCTCTATTTACTTGTTTTCCAGATCCCTCAACTTTATCCCCTACTTCCATGTAGTTTTGTCATGAAATAAAGCCCTATGATGTGCAGTATGAAGTCAGAGGCTGATGATGTGAACTATCATGAAGCAATGCAAAGACACAACCACAGGGCAGCAAGTCCAAGTCCCTGGAATCTTAAAGACCTGTAAATAAACTTGTGCTGGCACAGGGCACTTCTTTTAAGAAGAAAAAGAAAGCTGTTAGTCTCTATTCCTTAGTTTCTCCATTCTAGTCACAAAATAAGGCAAGAAAAAAGTTCATCTGGAAAATGCACTGCTAAGGAGCTCCAGCAGCTTGCTCTTGAGAGCAATGTCTGTTCACAGCACTCAGAATCACCTGTCAATTAGTTCAGCTTTATTCTACTCTAATAGGCAAGACATAGATCATATAAATCATAAATAAATTAGACTGTGAGAACAGGCTGTGTTCTGCACTGCCACCATTGAAGACCAGCACTACAGAGCAGACGAGACCTAGAAGTCTTTGTGAGGCAGGACCAGATCCTGCCAGCTTGTGCATCTACTCAAAAATAACCACAGTGCTTTGTTAATTCAGAGGTAAATGAGAACACTCTTCTGCAGGTTACAGGTTGTAAAAGTCCACTGAAAAAAATAACGAGTTCCAGTACAAGCTAGACTTTATGTATTGTCTTACATTATGTAACTTATGTATGTATTACATATACGTATATTTGTAACTTCTTACATGTCTTTTTCTGACACAGATGTGTCAATATAACAAGTACCTACCACTAAGGACTGCCTCTCCCCTCTTTTGTCCAGTGTGTTAAGCTACTTCCCAATCCACAAGAGATGATGGAGTTACCTGTGAGCACTGTAGCAAAATATTTGCCCACAAACGCTCACGGCTTGATATGAAGTTCAGAAGACTTTTCCTTCATGCCCCTGCTTCCTTATTCCCTGCATCCCTGTAAGAGTCCACTTCTCTTTTCACTACACCTAACCTACACTACACGTTTTTCTCCAGTTTGAGACGAGGGAGATGAGACACTGGAAAGCATGCTAAGAGAGCACTTTATATTGCAACCATTCTCAACCAAGCAAGTGGTTGAATCACCATCCCTGAAGGTGTTTAAAAGACCATGGTTTAGGAACACGGCTTAGCAGTGGACTCAGAAGAGTTAGGTTAATGGTTGGACTTGATGATCTTCACCACCTTTTCCAACCAAAATGATCCTGTGGTTCTATCCCTTTCTCTAGGTCCATTTTCAGACTGCCCTCCTGCCTTATTTCAAGGCAGAAGTTGGGTTGATTGTTGGAAGGCTGAAAGTCAAAGGTGGTAGCTCTGGTATGCCCAGTAACAATCCTCCTGTGTTTGCTGAATGGTGAATTACCTCAAGACAATCTATTCTTTCTTTCCTGTTTTTTTCCAGACTGGTTTCTATTGAATTAAGGGCTTTATACTTACACAATAAACAACAGCACAGCTTTCCCCAAATACAACATTGATTTGGTCAGCCAGTCACACCTGCATTTTCCATTGCTGTTTTTTTTTTTTTTTTTTTGCCTTCTCTAAATGAATGACCCTTCATTTGCAATGTCTCCTTGCAAAGCAAACATTTTGGCTTTTGGCTCCTGCTGAGCACAGCTTGCTCAAGCAGGAAGGTTCCTGGCAACTGAACCATAGGCATGAAGAGCAGATTGCATGGGTAGAAAGGAATGACACATTCCAGCCCATGGACACCAGGTTCTCTTAAACAAGCGGCAAATGGAAAAGAAAAATAAGGAAGCAGGAGAACCACAGGACTTGAAGAACCTCCTAAGCACACAAGGAGAGGCAAGAGAGCCAACAGAGTGTACCAGTGCAGTGCCAGTGCATTTATTTCCCTAAGTCCCTCCTGCTAAAGTCAATCTATAGGGTCCTACAATCCAGCCCCTAAGATGTACTTGCTGTGAGCAGCAGTGCTGCCTCATCTCAGACCCCAGAGTCTCTCCCAGTTGGTATGGAATGATGGTTTTCTTGAACTGGCTGAAGTTTTTCAGCAGTACACAAGTGTTTCCCCAGAAGGAAGCCTGTGCTTCCTTCTAAAATATCTGCTGTGTCCTACCTGTTATTGTACCAAACAACATGCATCCATCCTTCATTACCTGGGTTTACCAAAAGGTGATCTATTTGACATGGGAAGAGAGACACACCCGTGACTTAAAGAGACCAAATTCCAGTGGTTTGAAAAAAAGTTCTTGTTTCTCACAGCAGCAGCAAACCTGATTTGCTAAAGCACTGCCTAGCTTTCAAAAACTTTTCCAAGTCTCATCATTTGTACAATACCAGTGGAAAAAAAGAGTCTCGTGACTCTGTTATCAGTCCATTTTATGTAACATGTTTGCAGTGAATGATTAAACAAAAAGATTATTGCTAAGTAAGTTTTGAGTAGTTGCCCAGAAATCATGCATGCAGAGCCAAATACTAGCATTGATGTTTAAGCACTTTTAAAAGGATTAACTAAAGCAGACAGTGCCAAAATTAATCCTTTGAACAGGGAGGTGTGCTTGCCATTGATACATCAACAACAAACTCAACATTTATTTGAAAACTGAAGCAAAATGTGGGGGAACGTCATTCTGTTGTTTCAGGTCTGAACCCATGGTAATCAAGTTAGTGAAAAAAGAAAGAAAGTTAGTGAAAAGTTAGAAAGTTAGTGATGGCCACAGTCTGGGCAAATGGGGACGTGCAGGATTATGTCTTTGACATTTCTCTTTATGCTTCTTTTCTAGAAGTTGTAAACATCTGGGAGTTTTCTGCAAGTTGTAAACATCTGTGAGCAGTAGACTGCTCAGGAAGTTGTATCTGTGATGCTATGAGTATCAGTCACAGAGATTTCATTGTTTAAGTTTCAAGTGCTCCCCGAGTTGCTGATTCCTTCACAATTTTCAGGCCAGGCACACCAAAAGCTCTGCTATAAATAAATAGTTGGGCAAACACTGCCACAGAAGAGCTGACGAGGCTCCCTATTGCTTGGAAAATACAGGAGGTTTTGTGACAGCTCACAAAATGTTTGTGAAAAGCAAAACCAAAATGAGTTACGAATGCCACTGGAGATTCCATAACTAATTACCTTCATTAAATAATCTGACAATTTGCTTAAGTCTAATGGAAATTGCTTGTCCCTACTTGCAAGTTAGGTCTGGCCAGGACATAGTACGTGTATTTTGCAATAACCACTGCAGAATTATTTGTGTGTGAAAACCTGTTCTGGAATCATTCTGCCTCATTTCACTTCAGATTAATCCACCCTGAAAGAAAGAAATTACAATCTGACATATATCAGAGCTGAGAGCTCTTTTTTTTAGATATACTTGAATTTGATACTGTCTTTCACTGTTCTCCCCTTCCCCTTTCAGTAGCCTTTTTGGCATGCATTTAATTCAGCTTTGCAGTAAGGATAAAGGGAATATGGGAAAAAAAAGGGAGTCTTGGAGAACCCTTTTATTGATTAATTCTGCTGACATTCTCTAATTCTACAGCAAATGTACAGCTGAGGCCTCTGCTTGTACCTTTAGATTGAGATCTTCAGGACCATGGTGCTCAAGCCCTCTAAGCAGCTTGCATAAAAAGCACTGCCTTAATAATTCTGCAAGGAGAGGATCAGCCTGGACACTACAGCTGCACATTGAACCACCATGGCATTACTTATGGGGGGATCCATAGTCTTGCAGAAGATTTTGGTCACCATGCTCTTTTAGTCTACAGAGCAATGATGACAGTAGGAATTAACAGCTCCTTAGACAGCTTTTTAGTCCTTTTCCCTGCAAGGGACAACAGCATCCTCATTTTCAGTACCACACAGAAGGTCAGAAGTGCTTCCACGATGACTTTTAACCCTGACAGAATGAGCATGATCAACCTCTTCCAAGGAAGCTCATAAAGTCAAGAAGGAAACACCCCTCTGCATATGCAGCCACTCTTGCTGCTGGGAACGCCTGGCAGAATACTGAAGAAAAATATAAATAAAGTTTTAAAATAACAAAAAATCAATGCAGTGGCAAGATTACTCCAGATCATTTAAAGCACCCTGCATTTCTTTCCTTAGCTGTGGTTCTGACTGTCTTAAAGCTGCTGCTCTGAACAAAACTGGTGTTTGTGTCCCAGCCTTCAGCTCACTAGGCAAGAAGCCCCGTTTGACCACAAAGCAAACACCTGAGGTCAAGATTTGATGTGTCTCCTATAGATGCCCCCCAGAGGCAAAACTCCAACTCCAAATCACCACACCAGGACTTAAGAAATCTTGGACTCTGCTCACGACGCGTGGTGCTGGAGATGATACCCAAGGAGCCACTGAAGGCAAAAATGATGACAATTTTCAGAAAACAGTTTCAGAAAACAAAATGAGAAAAGGGAGAGATGCAGTGTCTCCAGCAGCAGTGCCTCCAGCTTCACCACTACGAACTGAACAGATGACTGGCAGCTAAAAATGTGTTTCAAGATACATAAAATCTCAGTGTGTGGCATCAGCAGTGTGGATGATCTTGGAGGTCTCCTCCAACCTAAACATTCTGTGATTCTGTGATCAGTTACAAAACTTAATTAGGCTCATTATCACTTGAGACCCACTGTGGCTTGGGTAAGGAGTCACTGGATTTCAAGTAACCTGTATTTGCTATCTTTTATTTCCCATGAAGGTAACTAGCCAGAGCAAGATAAGAACTGAACTCTGTGACATGGAGTAACAGCAGGAGGCCATTGCTGGTCTTCCATGAATTTTTAATGTATAGCAGGAGCCTGTGTTAGATGCTGCACACAGCTTAGAAACCCTGTGTTAGATGCTCTACAAACCTCAAGCTCTACTGTAGTTTGAAAGAATCTTCTCTCCAAAATTTATCATGAGTAAAATAAGGAAAAGTAAGGTTACAGCTAGTCCTGGAAAGGTACCGTTTTTCTTGACTGGGGAAGGCTTCACTGTAAAGTTAGTTGGTTTGTAAGTATTATTTGTATCCTTAATGGCCATTCTGCAAAATCTATTTGTTTCATTGTTTGTCAACAACAGATAATAAAAAATTATGAATTACAACCTAAAATGATCAGCAGCGTTTCTAAAAAATCAGTGACCTTGAAATATTTACCCATCCTTTACTTTCAGACTATACTCAGTGGCTTTCAGTGAAGCCACTTCAGAAAAGATTTTTCAGAAAGAAAATCACCCTGCTTCACAGGCATGGACAAAATAACAATTTCTGGTGGAACATGCATTCAAGGAAAACATCTAAAAACATAAAATTTAAAATAATCTTCTGGGTGAAGGGCTTCTCCAATATTCATTACATCTGTTAAACTTAGAATTACTATTGCACAGACCTACTATAAGCTTGGCAGAGGAAAAATACCCTTCAAAAATACCTCACTTTTTAAACCCAACACACCTCCTGCCAAATCCATGTAGAAGCTGCTGTAGAGTTAGGTGTCTTCTGCATCACACAGCATTACCACCTCCCAGCACTGCTCAGCATGACCAAATACTACTCTGTGCTCACCCTGCTCACCTTGCATCACCCGGCTGACTATCAGAGCACCCTACGTGCCCTGGAGCACGTGGCCTGTCAGGCTAAATTGTACCTGCTCACTGTTGTAAGTGCTTCACAGAGATGCTCAAGGAGAGAAAAGGCCAAAAGGACAGACCCCTGCCTCCCAGTGAAGACTTCAGGCCAGGGAAGATGTCAGAGGTAAGATGTCAGGACATGGTTGAGGAGTAAGTGCAGGTAAGACAGCATTCCCAGTAGTTAGGCTGGATGCAGGCACCACACTCTGGATGCTGACACCAATGTGAGCCATTTAGGGTGACAGGAGCAGGTGACAAATGGTTAGAACCTTCTATATTTTCATTCAGAAGGATTACGTTCTTTGGCCACTTAAATATTTTACTACTTTTATTTCTAGTTCTTTGAAGGTTTAAAGTACAAGCCTGAAGTTCTTCTGTAATTGTCAGTCTAACTTTACAAGGAAATTTACAAGTTTTTTTAAAACAGGATTTTTTTTAAACAAGATTTCTTAAATTACTGAAGTGAATCTGAATTTCAGAAAAATATGGATATTGATGCAAACTTTGCTGGTTGCATTCATATCTAATTTTACTATAAAGCAAATTATGCAATGGGATAACCTGCTTACTGTGATAGTTGAGTCACCTTCACCAAAGGCTTTCATAGGAGGTGATATAACATCCTAGTAGGCTTAGAGAATTAGTGACTGTGCACTGACTGTGTGACAGGGACAATGTCACAGTGGAAGACAGAGAGAGTATTTTCTAAGATCTGGTCAAGTATATGACTCCTGTTTTTATACTGCAAAGGCTCCAAGTAGAGGGAAAACAAACATAAAAGGATGTGCAAGAAACTCTACACTGCATTTGAATTCCCCAAAATAATAACAGAATGGTTTGGGCTGAAAGGGACCTTAAAGCTCACCCAGTCCCAACCCCCCTGCATGGGCAGGGACACCTCCCACCAGCCCAGATTGCTCCAAGCCCCATCCAACCTTGGACACTGTCAGGAATGGGGAAGCCACAGCTTCCCTGGGAACCCTGTGCCAGCACCTCACCATCCTTACAGAACTTCTTCCTCATGTCGAACCTAAATCTCCCCTCTGCAAGTCTGAAACCATTTCCCCTTGTCCTCTCACTATACATCCATGTAAATAATTGATAATTGGTAATGCAGGAATCATTTTTTCCCCAGCACATATTACACAGCTAGGAAAATCTGACACAAGAAGGCTGAAACGACTGACATTGCTCTTTGGTTTTCCCCTTCCTGATTCAAATTTTCTTAAACCCTCTTGGGGCTGCAAGGGTTCAGTGAGCTGCCTGTGCCCTTCAGGAGCATCAACAGGCTTTTGACCCTTCTCCTCCATCTGCATGAATTTCATGGAATCTGTAAGCACAAAAGCTGGCTCTTTTCCCAGCTTATGCATGATTCAGACTAATCAGAGGGCAGAGGGAGCAGTGGCCAGCAGATACACCCTTTAGAGGTGGTGAGAACATGGCTTCACCTTTGTAAGCAAAAGAATTCCTCCCAGATGAGGAAAACCTAGTTGGTTTGCTACATTTAGCTATTTCAGGGGGTTTTGTTTAAAGTTTAATTTCTTATTGAACCTTGAGCAGCCTGGCAGGACACATGACATCAACCGTCAGTAATCATTTGTTTGTAGTTAGTTACTATTAACACCAACAGGTAGCTTAGTCAATAATAATAAAAAGACCTAAGTTCTCAATAAATACACTGTATTTAAAGGGTGTCTCTTTTTGTGTCTCTGATGACTGAGGAAAATATTAAGCATTTGGACAAGGCTGAAATTGTTGTGGAGCAGAGCTACAAATACATAAATAAATTACATAAATAAATAAATGGGTTTCTCTCTGGATATGCTTCATGCTGACTACTCAGCTTGCTACTAACATACCTATTTTGTCAGACTTACTCCAAAAGTGCATTACTGACGTTTTCAACTGTGATCTCTCCCTTTTTCTCCTTTTTTAAACCATGTATCTCAATGCAGTCTCTGTTACAAGGAGCCCTGAGGTACAGAATTACTTTCTGATGACCTCTAGCTCATCTTTCCAATCTCAGTTTCCAACCTACCCCAACATAGCCCAAGTCTATGCACTCAAAGCTGTACTGACTGTGACCAATGATAACTCCAATTACTTTCTCAGTTGTGTGTCCAGCCTAACTCCCTTTACTTTCCATCTCTTTCAAATAAGTACTCCACTTTTCCTGGAGTATTTATGTTGCAGGCATTTGATGTACATTATAGGAAGATAATCCAACTCTAAAGCAGTTAGAGAATTACTGTGAATTGGTTTAGGTTATCTAAAAGTTATACAGGGTGGCTTTAAGACAGGGAAATTTCATCCAGTCTTCATTCAAATTCATAGCAGGTGTCCTACCAACATATCCAGGAATTTTCCCAGATACCCAGAACATATTGGTAGTAGGACACTACACTATTTCCAGGTACTAGAAATGTACTTCTCAGAGATAAAAAAGTCTATAGCTTGCCTGGAAAGAAACAAATAGTTACACACAGTACAGGGCAGAGGTCTATCCGTAACTGCTATGGAACAAAATGCCAACAAAGGTTGTGATCAAAACAGTTCCAAAACCATTCAGCCAGCTCCAGAGCCATGAAGGAACCTGAGACTGAGATGTGGTGAGATGGAGTGAGCACCAACATCCCAGTCCATGTGGGAGTCTTTGAGTGGGAGACCCATCCTTTCTAGCTGCCTTATTCTGAATCACTATGCCATAAGTACACTGGCTCTGTTTAACAAATAGCTTTTGCTTCAGAAATAGCTTTGTCAGAGCAAACACATCTCTTTGAATTATCAGTTTCAACGTTTTTGACTCGATTTTGCAAGTCCAGTGTACATAAGAGAGAAAAACTTAAATACAGAGACTGACCTTTTCACCCTGCAAGCAGAGGTTTCAACAAGTCATCTCTGATTAGAGATTTCAGAAGATTTCAAAAGTTTTGAAAGCCTTGGGGTTATTTGTGAAACTGAACCTGTTTTTTTTTATGGTTCGTTCCAGTGCTGACATGAACTGAGAGCCAGAGCAGGACCTGGCACTCCAGCTAATCCAGCATGCTGTGCTGACTCAGAAGCCTGGCTGGAGACTCACAGGACTCTGGTTCACACAGATTAACAGCTGGCTGAGTTTTCTGGCCAACCTCCTCACTTGCACGTCTTTTATTTTCTTGTCAAACCTGAAGTGACACTTTCTAGCTAGCCTTATTACTGCTGCCTGCACTATTTATTTCCAATACAATTTGGAATAGAAGAGTAAATCTCACAGCTAGAATCTTTCCCTTATGCTTGTATCAGCTGACAGTACATAAGACATTGGGTTATACAGAATTTTGCAGATAATGCAGTAGAGGAGATGATGCTGATAAATCAGAGATGGTACAAAGAGGGTTTCACTTGTAATGAACTATGTTCCACTTAGGGGTTTTCTAAAAATTAGAGAAGATAGACAGAAGTCCTTCCAAGACCTGCTTTCTGGAATGTAGCAAATTTTAGTTTAACTGAAAGGATGTTCAAATGCATTAAGTCTGTATCAGAAAGAGAACTTTATAGTTTCTCTGCTCAGTTTCATCTGAGTGGGAATTGCTGGAACCACACCGACTGAACCCAAGGGACTAGGAAACACTGCAATCCAAAGTGAAGCACATCCAAAATCTTCAGGCAGGTTCCTGCTGCCAAAGCAATTTAAATATAGTGCATTAACTTTATTTAAAAATGTCTTTTCACTTCGGAGAGGAGTTTGGAGCCAGCTGCCCTCCCTCTCAGCATATGTAAGTGATGATGGCAGGTGAGTATGTTCTATACAGTAGCTTCATATTTCTCTCATTAGGATCCATGTCACTTTCTATTTTTGAGAGCTGACAGTGTCTGCTAGGCTACACTTCATCCCCCTCCCTCCCCTGTACTGTAACCCAAGATGCTGCTGGCAGTATTGGGTTTGCAGTGCTCTGACCTTTTGTCCCTCTGCTTGAAATTGACTGGGTTCATCCCACCATGGTTGCTGGTTGGATTACACTGATAACCTTTCATGACATGCCTGGTGAACTTCCCAGCAGAAACAGGAAAGGACCATGACTTGCCTCAGTTTAAATAGCAGCATTTCAACTGTCACCATTAGGCAAGGACAATGGCAGATGTTTCTGAAATTGCCGAGGAAGAGATTTAGCATTTAAGCCTTCAGGTGACTGATCCACAGGTGACCCGGGGACTGAATTCACATTTTAACCCCTTTCTCCAGTCCTAATTTAGGCAAAATACTCAGTCAAATTCTTAGGTATTTTCTCTAGTAAAGGCAGAAGAATCAATCTGCTTGTGGAAAATACCACATACAGTTAAGAAAAACTAATTCCTTATCCACTGTGCCACCACACCTCACCCCAAAAAGATACCCAGAAAAGGAACCACAGACCAATCTTGAAATGAAGCACTGACAGCCAGTGTTTGGTAGCCTGGTTTAGGGAACACAAAGATTTGGTGGAAGGCAGACAATTCCTGCTGTTTCTCAGTAAGGATCTGGGCTTTTTTGTTTATTTGAAATCTCTCAGCCTATCTATGAGCAAAATAATACATTGGCAAGCTTTTTCCTGATTGCTAATGTGCAACTGAATTTGTGTTTCCATATGCTCCTCATTTTACTTCCAAAAGGTTTTATTTTCTATTTCAATTGTTAACTATCCCAATCTGGAATATGAAACCTTATGCTCCTTTTCTATATGCAAAAACTTATGGGAGTGAACACAGTTCTCTGAAAAGGATCAAGAAGGTTCTTATCATGTAAGTGAAAATCCTTGTGAATCTTCATCTCTGCATATAGTTTGAGATAATTTTGGCTTTGGTGTACTGTAAAACAGTGAATAGCTAGTTGCTGCTCAAAAGGAGAATTCCACCTCCTCTGACCCCTGGCTGTGCCTCCTCACCCTTCCCCTTAGCCAGCACTGGCACCCATCTGATGCTATGGAGAACCAGGTCAGGAAACCTGGCCAGCAGAAAATTAATCTCTCTTTTTTCACAGTTCAGTTTTTATCTGCTTTGGTTTGAACAAACTCACTGAGGGCTCAGGAAAATGCAGTTTAAGTTTAAAAAGTAGCACACTGTTACATTGGCTCCAACATTTTCTGGAACTCTTACTATTTGCCAAAATCCAAGCTTTGTCTGATATGCCAAGAAATCTTGCTACCTTGCCACTTTTTCAGATCGTGGTCTTTTACACAGGTGACAAGACTTGGACACATCTCTACACCTTGCTTTCCCTACACCTCCAAAACCACATTCAATTATAGTCAAGGCAACACAAATTTTGAAAGCTTGTCATTTACCAAGAAACAAAAGGGACATTTTTACTTTCAGGTATTTTTTATGAGTTTCTAATATATTTCCGAAGCAAAATTCTCGACTTTTAACCATTAGCCTTCTTTTTTATTCAGCCTTTGAGGAACTTTTTTAAAGTCTTTTTTCCCCATGTCATAGCCTATCAGTGGACACTTGAAATACAACCACCTGCTTTTCCCTACATGTCACAGACAGATTTCATAGCACTGCCTTTTTAAAAAGTAAACGCACAGCCAGCCAGCATATACATATTCCTAGAGAAGACTCATTTTCTTTGATTCAGTACTCATGAGATAACTGCTGACCATTCTAGTATCTCCAGAGGCCAAAATACGCTCTTTTCCAAATCGCTAGGAAGTAGATGGGAGCACACAACAAGACTTTGCTGATTTATTCTAGCTTCCCAGTTGAGCAGCCATCCCTAGGGTTGCTGTCAGAAGTAAGAGACTTTTCCATTAAATCCTTGGTTTGTCTGCCTGACCTCCCAGTTAACTGGTCATTAACAGGTAATGCGTTTCCCAACAGTGTCCTGTGATAACAGAACATGCTCATGGTTTCATAATGCACATTTAATTGCAGGTGCTGTCTCTTAGTTAAAAGTCTGTCTTTCCCTACTTACAACAGGGTTATAAAGCTCCAGTGCTTTTCATGCTTTGGGAAGCAGTAGCTAATAGATTGTACAAATTGCAAGCCTTTTACCCACATATGTGACTGCTTTAGAGCTCAAAGTACCATCCTTGATAACAATGAGAAATGCTGGCCTGGCTCTTACATGTCTGGTAAGCGTGCACAAAACAGCTGAGTGAATTTAACAAACCAAGGGCAAAAGGCAAAGAGCATCTGTGGGATGAAGGTAGACAGTGATCCTCCCTGAACATGCTATTTGATCACTTCATCACAAAAGGCAAAATGACTTTGAAGCCCTAGCAGTATTTTCCATAGAGCTGAAAAGTAAAGGATGACAGATGTCCCACTAGCTCACTTTCTACTGTCACTGCAAATATAGTTTTCTTGTCACCACCTACAAATCCCAGGATATGACTGCCTTTCCTCCCTCCCTCCTGTTTATCTCTCCACAGCTAACTCCACATTTCCTCACCCCACCTGCCCTGCCAGGGCTCCCATCAGCTTCCCTCCCAGTCACTGCCACCAAATCCCTTAAGAGGAGCAAGAGTTTCCTTTGGAGAACTCATCTGCAAAGTCCCTATTCTTTTAATGGCTTACTTCTGTCATGCTACTAACTGCAAGCAGCTGAACATCCCTCGTTGTTTTTATAAAGGAAGGAAAGAACAGTTTCTCAGATAAATCCTGAGCTGAATGATGCAGGGAAAAGTAATTTGGTCAGGATCGTGTTGACACACACTGCTGATTTTTATTGGTATCCACAGGAGTCTGCTAAGAGTCTTAACTCCTCTTGCAAAATTTATGAGAGGGCCAGGAGGTAAAAACAAAATTAAACTCATATATAATTAGAGGAAAACTACTACAACACTGTCAGAGGCTATTCTGTGAACAGTCAGCGTATTTTGGCATTGGATCTCAATTTTGCCTCCTATTGCTCTGGCTGGGAGAACATCATACAGGGGCACTACATCTGGTTTGAAAACATCCTCCAGACTCCAGTAATTACATTCTTTCTTTTCCTCCTGCCCCTCAAGACAATAAAATCACAGAAAACACAGAAAGCCAGAGGTTGGAAGGGACCTTGAAAGACCATGGAGTCCAACCCCCTTGCCAGAGCAGGGTCACATAGGAAAGAATCCAGGTGGGATTTAAATGTCTCCAGAGAAGACTATACAACCCCTGGGCAGCCTCTGCTGTGCTGTCACCCTCACAGGGAAAACAAGGCACAACTTTCCAAGCCTCCCCCACGGTGGGATCACATTCGGGCCAGAATTCCACCTTCCCACTTCCTCACACCTCGTTTGTCAAAAGGAAATCAGCCTCAACCTCTTCACTCACAAATGAAATGAAAGATAGAGGTTACGTCTACACAGTACAACAAAGATCTGGGTATTACCCAGTGACTTATTTTAAGGCCTTGAATCAGCACAAGATGGTGGACATCAGCACCTAAAATAACACAATTTTTTTTCTCTCTCTATGGCACCAAGCTAATGCAGCTCTGCTGCTTCCAGCACTCCAGTTGTCATCTTTGCTCAGCCCTGTCTTGTGGTGTGCCAACAACCTAATCCATGTCAGCAGCCACTTGGCTGACACACCTATCACTACTGCCCCACACATCTGAAACAAGAGTGCAAGGACTCCATCTCAGTTGTCTTTTTTAAAAAAGAGTTCCCTTCTGAGAGTTTTTTGCATCTTCACAGCAATTAATACAAAGACAGACTGAGGGAGCTAGGGTTGTACAGCCTGGAGAAGAGAAGGACCTAAAAGAGAACTTGCAGTACCTGAAGGAGGCCAACAGGAAAGCTGGAGAGGAACTGTTTGCAAGGGCCTGGAGTGACAGGATGAGGGGTAATGGTTTTAAATTGGAGAAAACTAAATTTAGATTGGATTCTAGGAAAAAAGTCTGTACCATGAGGGTGGTAGAAAAATGGAATAGGATGCCCAGGGAGGTGGTTGATGCCCCATCCCTGGAGATATTCAGGGTGAGGCTTGAGGAGGCTCTGAGCACCCTGATGTAGGTGAAGGTGTCCCTGCTGGCTGCAGGGGGGTTGGACTGGGTGGCCTTTAGAGCTCCCTTCCAACTCAAATGACTCTATGATCTCTTCAAGCAGCACCTCTAGTTTTTGTCACTGCTTGCTGAAAAGAACTTCCAAGAGCAGAAGGTAAGTATCTGTCTCCTCCTGCCCTTCCCCTGGGGTTATCATCATTCTCCTGTCAGCTACAAGCAGAACAGACTGATTCAGCCAGTCAGCAGTCTTTTTTTGCTCATGAAGCTATAGTTCTGCTTCTGTCCTATACTGGGTGTCCTCTTCTGAACTCAAGAGAAAAATATGCTTTACTGCCTGACCTGGCTGACTAAATACTTCAGTAATTAGGTTAAGTAATGCCTGCCTTCCTGCTGATGTGTAATCCTTTTAGGTCTAGATTAACCATTTGCAGCTACAATCTCAACAGTCACAATGACAAATGGTATATACAGAGGCTATTCAAAATAACCCACACCCTCTGCTATCCTGGTGGTCAGCCTTGAGCTTTACTAAGGGTGAATTGTAATCACATGAAAGATCTTGGACCAAGATTACATTTCCCATGTCTTTCCTTTCATCAGAAAAAAAAAAAAAAACCAAACAAAAAAATGCATTAATAAGAAAAGTCAAAACCACGTGTCCTCATAGCCATCTAATAAGGGTAGTGCAATTAGATTTCTCAGACTGGCTTTAAAAGACATCTATGTTCACATCAAATTTTCATGAACATAAATACCAACAGTCCACTGAGAAGCAATTTTCACCAGGAAATTCTTCCACGGGTCTCTAGAGGGCAATATATCTGAGTAAAACGTGGAGCAATGAGGCTCCAGGAGAAAACAGGCAAAGGAGAGATCCTCCCAAACTGCAAAATCGGTTAGGATTTAATTTGTTAGATATTTCTCAAGGTCGTAAGAAAATATGTGAAATGTACAGTGTGACTTCCTGAGATGTGTCAGAAACAACCTTCTGGCAGTGACAAAAAGTTCCAAAGCTTTGTTCCTGACTGAGATACAACCTCACTTATGGTATGAACACACCTGAGTTCACCTGAGGCTTCTGGGTGGAGGGACCAGCCCTCTCCTCTCTCCAGAGGAAATGCTCTCTCATCACCAGTTTCCTCTTCATCCTCTACCCAATGCAGTGTGAGCAATTCCAGCCCAGCAATGCCACCCATGGGTCTGCACAGCCAACACAATGAAACCCAATGCAAGTGTGTTCTTCTAAGAATTACCACAGAACAAGCAGTGATCGTATATTTTTAATAACAGTACCTTCAAAAAGCATACTGTAATTAAAAATGTGCATCAAAAGCCATAGTGTCAGTTGTTGTGCAGGGCAATTAGCATGGAGCTGCCTTAAAGCTTCAATGTGAATGCACAGTGTGCTCCTTAGGATCAAAGGAGGTTTCCTTCAGTGCAGACATAGCACAAAGCAGCCCAGAAGTCCCTTCCAAGCCATCGCTCTGAGACTGAGAAACATGTACAGAACAAGGGAGTCTCAGTTAGGAAAAGCCTTTAATAAAACGTTTTACAACCATGTTACTTCATGGCTCAGCAAGTGTGAGTTACATCAACCTCCTTTCACCCACTGAGACTTCATCTACATGTAATTCAATTTCATAAATGAACACAGAAAATATAGAAGACTTTTCAGGCAGATAAAATTTATTCTGACTTCATTAGAGTCACACAGCAACTCATAGATCACCACCTGAATTTCAGAGCACAAATATGGTTCCACTGTGTACACTGGGGAAGTCTATGTACACTCCTTATGCCTCAGGAAAACCTTAAATGTCATCTCCAAACCTTGGGCAAATATGCTCTATTTCTGAGTGCCAGTCACAGCTGGGCCATAGCTGTCTGTACAGTGGGACATGCCAAAAGCCTGGACTCAGGTGTGTTCATACCACAGGTAAGTTTGTATCTCAGTCAGGAACAAAGCTTTGGACTGTACTCCAAATTAATCCTTAAAGAACAACTGGTAAAGAACAACTAATCCTGTGGGACAGATTCTCCTTAGGGATATTTTCCTCAGCCTCAGAAGTGAAAGAAGCATCAACAATAACTGAACATCCTCCATCCCCTGCCATTAAGTGCTAAATCACTAAATTCCTGCAGTTTTTCCTGGTCCTCACTATTTCATCTCACCGTGATGGGCCAGGTACTCAGAAAGGCTGAGCATGTGTGTCCAACTGCACTGGAGCTGCTGTAACTTCATTGCCATGTGGCCATTTGCCTTGCTGTATGCAGAACTGTCCTCTGCCTGTGGTCTCAACAAGAAGTACAATAAAAAGTAATGTGCTTTGTCTGCCAGATTATCTGCCTGTGGTCTGTGAGTTATTCTGGTAGCCTGCCCAAAGAAGGCATTCCAGCTGAGAAAACTCTGTGCCTCAGTGAGAGGATGTGACCGAGCTGGGACAGTGAGTGAGGTTATCTGGGGACAGGCAGTAGAACAAAAAACAGATTGCATCAGCATGGGAAATGATTGGGCAGAAGGGGAGGGTGTGTAGGGGCAGGCTCCCAGGCAGAGGAAAGCTCAGAACAAACAGGGAGAAAGTGGCTGGCCAGGGGAGCTGAATAAAGGCCTGGGAAACAGAAAGAACTGGGCCACGCTAATGAGGGCACTGGCACTTCCCAGCAGGCAGAAAGCTGGGGAAGAGGGTGGAGGGAAAGGGAAGGACAGGCAGATGGGGAAACCTGTGGAAGAGTTGCAAAGAGAGCTTGAGAGAGAAAGTAATCTGAAACCTCAATCTGAAGGAGATAAACAGTACAGGTGGTCGGGTATTTGATGGGAGGGTTTCTTGAGATAAAATTGAATGAATGCAAGATCTACTACGGGTGTAACTGAAGCACCAAGGAGTCCTTGAGGTGGGTGAGGTGTGGCAGAAACAGAGACTGCCCTTGCCCCAAGGAGCTTGCAAATTACACTTGGGTGAGACACAGCAGATGGCTGCAACCAGAGGGGCAGAAGGAGGAGATGGAGAGGCACTATTGGGCTGGTGTCAGCACCAAGTCTCAACTCTGCTCCTCCAGCTTTGGAGGCACCAGAGGATTGGAGGCAGTTTCAAAGGAGGGCGTGCTGGGAAAATAATGTGGTATTGCAGCCAAAGTTCGTGGGATGCGAGCAAAAGGGCTAACAGGAGTGGAAATGTAACAGGGTTCCTTTGAAAATTTATCAGGGGAAAAAGTTTAGCACTGGAGAGAGCTGGGAGTCACCATTTCAGTAATAGATAAGATACAAAAGAGAGTGAAGGAAGACACCAGGAATGATACTGAAGTGAAGCAGTCTACATCCCAGGAAACAGAAGAAGCAGAGCTTGCCAATAAACTAGTAAGCAGGAAAAGTACAGTGCTTAAATTTTCAGTGAAATGCTGCTGCAACTTTTTTTTTTTTTCTACAGAAAGTGCCCTTTGACAAAAGCCTTTAAAAAGTCAGTGCTACTCTGAAAATATCTAGAAGAAAAAAATTACTGTAAAAGCTCTAGTGAATGCTTGCTGCAAAAATGACAGTGCCTAATGCTGCTCACAGGAGGCAGAACTGAAAATTAGATTTGAATTTCACTCCTACCTCTTCTATTAAGTTTAAGCTAGCACTTCACTGTCTCAACATCCCATCTGTAAAAGGGGCATAAAATCAGCCATCTGTGTGACAGACATTAATGGTTTTAAATGCTCAGATGCTTGCAGCTGTAAAGGCTGTTGAAAGGGGGCTTTTAAATATGCAGTGGTGCACACATCCTTCTGATTTCATTTACCTCCTTCTCCCTGTTGAAGAGACACCTACAGGACTTATTTGTAATAAGCTGTCATTTAAATTTCTACCCAAGTGAAACAAGAGACTCTCACTGACTTAAAATACACCACTGTTAAGTCCCTGCTAACTTAGGTAAATGCAGCTTACAGACTGCAGTAATTTATAAGGGCTGCATGAAAAAAAAAACAACCTTTTCATTTTTCATTTCACAAAACAGATGTCTGCAGAGAGAGCTTCAGGTTTTTGCTAAAATCTTGTGGTAGTAAACTCACCCTACTTTATTATCATACACAAAGAAATCTTGTTGAAGTCCATGTGTCTTTCTCCACCTCTGCAATCTATGTTCTGGCTTTTAATTCTGCTTTATGAACAACAGTCATAATTTTAATACTAAGTAGTTCTTATCCCTACAGTCACTGTATTTTAACAGTTTAAATAGTCAGTGACTTTTAGCCACTTAATTCCTTCTCTACTATCAGACAGTGGATGTTCAGTCGGAAGGCTGAGGCTTTTTTGTCAGTGTACACACTGTAATTTTAAATAATCCATACAACTTCGTATAATCCATACAACTACAGACTTTTTTCCCTTTGATGAACTATATACGAAGTAAGATACATATATGCATACACACACCCACTTCTCAATTGACCTCATCTGTATAAAGTGCTTGGAAATTTTTGGCTAGATTGTGCCATAGAAGTGCAATTTGTTACCCCTTGTATGTTTTCAAGCCTTGAGGTTTCAATTGGAAAATTAATTTAAGTGAAAGAAATCTACAGTCTTTTGCATAATTATACTTTAACCATAATTTCGTGCACATACTCAGTTACAAAGCCGTATTTGATTTCAGCACACTGCATTTAAACCCACACTTCTCAAAGCGAATAGCATTGCAGGGCCTGCCACCCAGCGGTAAAGCAAGGGTTGAACACCTGACTGAAGCTCCAGACGTGTTAAAATTAAACAGCTGTTAATTGTAGCAATAATTTCGTTAGTTAGCTTCAGGTGTTATTTACAATGCTTAAGTAAAAGACATTTTCCAAATGTGCCTGCACAGAGGCAATACTCTGAGCTGATCATCCCAACTAGGTAAAATGAGGTTTGTTTAGCCACAGTTCAGCAAACAAGCTGTGGTTAACAGGACTCTTGCACACATCTGAAATACTACAAGCCTGATTTTCTTCTTTGCACTGGTCTGTCTCCATTGGTTTCAATGAAATATAGCCTGGGTTCATCCAGGTATGAGTTGGGATAAGAAACTACTCAAGGTCACTATGTAAGACATTAAGAGGGGAAAAGCTTCCTCACACATCTAAAATTACTACACTTAAACTGTTGCAGACAATTCTTTCCTGGACCAGAGTGTTTTGGGGTCCAGTGGGTGTTCTTGCCAAGGTACAAGGACAGCACTCCGAAAGTTGCCCTTAGAATGAGTTAGTCTCAGTGCTGGTGCTCCAGAGTCAACCATCCTCTTCCCCAGGCAGCTCCAGAGTGAGCTCCCCATGGGTTTAGAAGCTCATCTTTTATTGGTCCCCCAGTTCTGCTCATGTGCAGTGGGGACCAACCCTAACTGGGCACAGGTGGGCTTAACAGGAGCTCATGCCTCCCTCCTCCTAACTGGCAACACCTGATTGTCTTTACCTGATCGCCTCTGCATTAAACTCTGAAACAAAATGATGATTTAAATCTAGTATTTTAATAATTTTTTTTAAGTAGCAGTGGTTTCAAGCATTGTGTGCCTTGTGGACCTTTAAAAAAGTTTGGACAGAACATTCCATTTCCCTGGTTTTATGAGCTTTTGTATTTATTGCCTTGTCTACTGTGTATATGAATCTCAGTATTTGTGACAGATTTTTCTTAGTTTGTTCCATTGTGTACAGACCACATGTTGTCTGTGCTCATAAAACACTGTAATTGTATGTGCAGGGAAAAAAAAAAAAAGAAACTTAAGAACTTTCAGGTTATCCCTGCAGAGGTGTTTTTAAATCCAGCTCCAGGAAACAACTGCCTCCTTTTTCTTAGAGTTCCAATGAAATTTTGGCAGGATTTTCAGATGTATTTGGCAGTTAACATCTATTGATTTAAACAAAAATTATGTACCTGAATTCCATAAGGATTTTGGTTTGACTGCTGCTGATGTAGGTTTTGGATACAGGAGTACCTTCATGAGTCTCCCTAGTGTAATGCCTGGGGATGCAGTAGGATTTTTATGGTGTTCAGGATGAGTCATTCAGGCAGCAGCACAACAGATGGTGTGGAGTGCAGAACAATAAAGACAAAGATATGAAACAGCTAAGAGAAAACTGGAACAGTCAAAGGGACAACCAGAGGATGAGAGAGGCTGAAAGGATGAGAGAAGCCAGGAAGTTAAGCTTTGCCATGTATGTCAGGAGCTAATGAAGTGTGGAGTCAGTGCAGGGTGAAGTAGCTCAGACAGTGGTCAGCAGGGAAAATGAATGGACCTGTGGTCAGAGAAGAAGGAAAAGAGGTAGGAAAACCAAGAGGAGCAAGGCTGATAGATCACCAAGTGGCTGGTGGGGCTAAGTGATGGATTTTGGTGTGACAAAAGAGGAAGTACCAGAGGAAGAGGCATATGGAAGTGGATGAGCTGAGACTGATAAATAATACCCTTTGAAGGCAGAAATACTGCAGCATTTAGAGAGAGGGCAATGAAAACCAGCAGCAGTGTCCTGAGACTCAAAAGTCTAGAATGACAGCAAAGAAACACAGGATGGCAGCTGCTGAAAGACCATAGTGTAAATCTCCCCAAGCCAGATCAGACCAGCAAAAGGAGACGAAATCAGTAGTTCAGAGATGGTGTAATCAACCACCAGCTGTAGCAGGGAGATGCAGGCAGGCTTGGGTAAAGCACCAAAGAAATTAAGTTCCACAGGTCAGGGAAGCATAGCTTGCTAAAAGAGGGATCTGGAGAAGCCCAGGTGTATTGGTGTCTTACTGTTCCTCCAGCCCAGAAAAAGAAAAATTGCAGAAAAAGCTCCATCAGCAAAATACTTCCTAGAAATACCACAGGCTCCCTCCATCACTATTTTCCTTACTCCAATAGGTAACTGATTTTCTATTCTGCAGGTAGGTAGGTTAATGGAGTTACTTTCTCCTCATTCCAGAACAGGGCCAGACATATTTGGGGGTTTTAACAGGCGTTTGCCTAGCTTGTTCTCAAACCTGCACACAGCAGAAATTTCATCATTGCCATAGACCATCTAGTCCCATGGTAAACTCATTTTAACTTCAATATTTTCTAGTATTAGCCCAACCGCTCCTTGCTGCAATTTAAGCTCTTATCTACCACTGAAGCAGAAACAGAGTTACTCCTTCTCACAAAGTTATTTTTATGCCTCATCTACTCCACAGTTAAAAGTTTTGCAAATATCTCAATGTGTTGTTGTATTGCTGCACAAAAGCAAAACACTTCAGCTTGTGGCGCAGCAGAACCCAAAGATTTATTCTGAAGAATCCTGCATTTCATTAGTTATTTTGCTTCAGTAGCACTCGTGTTTTCCACTTGATCCTACAAAGAATGAAGTGGTCTACTTTTTTATAGCACTCTTCTTCACTTCTTAAAGATCACGATGCATCCTAATTCTGCCCTCCCAGCAGTCTCTTATGTTTTCTGCTACTTTAGTAAGTACTCCTACTACTATTCGATCGAGGTCACTGGATGCTGAACAAAACCAGCAGCAGGTCAGACCTCTAAAAAAAAAAAGCTTTCCACTCATCAGCTAATCAGTAAACACTCTCTGAAAATGTTTCTCAAACCGTAGTTGTTTCTGTTAAGCCAAGTTTCCATAACATGCAAAAGAGTGTCAAAAGCTGCCTCCTAAATACCCACTTTTCTTCTGCCCAGCGTACCTGGAGATACCGGAGGGAGCGCCGCGCCGCAAGCCCCGAACCGGGACAGAACCTTATGGGGCTCCGGGGAAAGCGAACCCCGGGAACCCCGTTATCGAACCGCCCGAGGATCACGGGGCAAGACTCCAGAGCACTACCCGGGCAGCGATTTGGCGCAGGGGAACCAGCGCCAGGCGGGGCTGGTGCTGCCGGGACCCCGGAAAAGCCTCCTCACCGCGACCCGCCCCAGAAGAGTTCTCCTCTGGATTGTGAGAAGCGTGCCTATAGAACCCCTTCTGGGAGAGCCGGGACGTGTACAGGAAGCGCCCAGTAGCCTCTCAGGAGATGAGGGACTGAGCTGCCCTCTCCCAGGGTGTTTCCGCCACCTGGGAGGGAGGTGGTGGCTGCCAGTTCGAGAGCCCTGTCCCCGGTGAGGGCTCAGGGATCCCCGGGATTCCTGAGCTGGGTCAGGGACAGGGAGAAATGCACAGAACAATTCTCCCAAAGTTCTGAGAGAGAAGGGAATTCCCCATTTTGCAACTCTCAGGGACAGCCTTAGAGTTAATGCTTTTTCATTTCATGAAACCCAGACTTCACTAAAAGAAGAGCAAGGTCACTTCACGCTTTTTAAGCTGGGTAATAAGCAGAAAGAATTAGATATACATGATTCTTTTGCTTAAAATTGCTGATGCCAGATGAGTGTAGGTCCTAAAGCTACAAACTAAGCCAAGTTCTGTAAGTTTAATGACTATACAGTGCCTTCATGCTAGAAAACCCTCTAGAGTGGAAAAAAACAGAATTGTAACAAACTTCCAACTTCCCCCTGGCTCCTCTCCTCTATCCCCCCACCATTCCTGGGTTTGGCGTTTTTTCTGGTTTTGTTTTGATTTGGGTTTTTTTTGGTTTTTTTGGGGGGGGATTGGTTGTTTTGGGTTTTTTTGTTGTTGTTGTTGTTAGTTCATTTGGTGGTGGGTTTTGTTGTTGTGGTTGGTTGGTTGGTTGGCTTTTTTTGTTTGTTTGTTTTTACTGTAGAAGTAGCTTCCTTGAACCAAACTGATGAAGTAGGGCTGAGATCGAGGTCCTATATTTGGTTATTCAGCCATCTTGTTTCCTGATGTTTTGCCTTCTATATCATGAGACTTGGAGCCAGAGGACAGAAAACAGTCACCAAATGAAGTCAGAAATACACTGGGGAGCTCCAACTGGATGATCAAAGAAATAGAAAGCAGGAGAAGGGAAAGGAGATTCTAAAGCCTACAATAGGACATAGAAATCCCCTCCTGGTGACCACAGAAAAATCACTCCTGGTAACTAAGCTTACATTCAAGCAGTAAATAACTACATTACCTTGGAAAAAAAAATGCTCTTTTCCTGCCTCCAAAGCATCATAGTGCAGATTTCTGCTTTTGACCTTGGTGCCTTTGGCTGGAGGGACAGGGGGGGGAAATTCAAATCCCCCTAGGAAGGGGTTTCTGTCTTTAAAATTCGAAATTTTTCTCATTGCTCTAGCAGAGAAAGACTGATGCATCTTTTCTGCTATACCTGAAGTTATTGTCAGTCACCTCAAGTTCTACTTTTTGATAAATGGCCTAAGATAAAAAATGAGAAAGCTTAAAACCAGAAAGCTTTAAAAATTACATGGATATGCCAGATCTGTGACATTTTTTTCCAAAGGAGAAAGAAAAATCTTAACAGCTGGCAACCACCACTATAAATTCAGTATTCCATTGACTCAGATTCATGCCCCTAGCTCCCTGAGACAGTGGCACATGCTCCTTTCTGCTACCTGAAATACACCTTGTCAGACTTTTCTTATATGTGCAGCTGTCTGTCAATTTGTATGCACAGAAAACTACTGAAAAAACATTCAGCTGCTCATGTCACAGTGAGGCAGTTCATGTAAAACACAACCAACCTGGAATCTGGCTGCAGCTGTCAAAGATAACAAGAAACACTTCAACAAATCTATAAGCAACAAAAGCAGGACTAAGGAGAATTTCTCCCTTACTGGATGCTGTCCTGTCCCAGTCCCACAGGCCCCATGGGCTTGGGGAGTTTGCTTTTGATTGTCTGTGCAGTAGAAGGAACAACAAACCCTCAAGAGGTTTCAATAAATAGAGCTTTACTCAGAACCCCATCCTCAAAACTGGCAAAAAGGTGCCAAACAATAATCTTAAAACAATTCCTTCAGATTAACTGTTAACAATGAACAAAGGAATTGGAAAAAATTTATATAAACCTATTGTGGTGTTACCCGTGTGAGCCCCAAGTCAGAGAGAGAAAGGAGAGAAAAAGGGAGAAAGAGAAGAAAGAGTGTATGAAGGAGTGCATCAGAAAGGGGGAAAGAAAAGCTACCACCACCCTAGCATCCTGCACTGGTGCTCTTTTTATCCTCCAGGTCTTTTCTAGTTGGAATCACCAGATGGTGGGCACAAAGCACAGGGCATTTTGTTTGGACTCATTATAGTATTTTAATGACCATTTCTCCAAGCCAGGGGTGGAGCCTGTGCAGTACATCGGGTCAGGGGGCTTTTGGAGGTCTTACAGCCCTTCCTTGCAGGGTCAATGCAGCTGCATCGACCTTTACAGTGTCACACACACAAAAGATGGTTTGTCTTCACCTGTCACCAAAGTCCCCCGTAAGAGGGAAGATTTTACAGTTGTGCCTGTATGATAAGCAGGCAGATTTTACTTGCCCCAAGAAACAGAGGCAACACCCCACCCCTTTTCCACAAGTTCCTGCCACAGCATCTGAGGCACTACTTCATGAGGAGCTGGTTACTGGGATTCCACTCTAGGTCTTGAAGGAAGGTCAGTCTATGAAGAAGACTTTGAGACTGTTTTTGAAGATGTCTGCATAATTTTTTCAAGTACAATAATGTTTTAATTATGATATTTGGAATGTTGTTTAACTGCCTGGAATTGCAAGACATGGTGGTATTTTCAGTAGTTGTTGCTTATTTGATGAGTATGTCCATCTCCATTACATTAAATAAAAATAATTGCTAACCTTGTGGAGAAAGCAATATGAATTTTACAGAGTGTCATGGTTTTAGACAGTGACAGATGCTGGTATCCCCCACTGCCTTCCCAGGGGTAGATGAAGAAAGGAATAAGAGAGAGAGACTTTAAAGCTGGAAGAAAAAAGCTTGGGGAGGTTTAATGAGGAAGTAATAACAGATAACAAATGTATGAGCAAATATCCAAGTACTGAGCTTTCCCTCCTCAGCTGGTCATTACTGCCCAATCAGGACAGTCCAACACTGGGCTGGGCAGTCGATGGGGCTGCCCAGGGTCTCAATGACAGTTCACAACAGTCTTAGAGCAACCCTGTAAAGATGTAAGACAACTTGTCTTGCTGAATGCCTGCAGGGAAAAAAAGCTGCAGGAGGCCTGAAGACAGGCCTGAACCAGCCAGCACACCAGCCAGAGGAACCACATGAGGGTTCTTTTGGGACCCACTTCATACCATGGGAAGGAATACTGTGATTACTCCATTTGGGCTGCCTGACCCCTCCTCTCCCATAAGCTCAGCTGCTTTATCACTGCCACAGCAACAGGCTGGCAGCATCTGCTGCTCTCCCAGGCAGGTTTTTTTTTTTCTAACCTGGTCTTCTCAAACCAGGACACAAGAGTTACCATAATGTGAATTTTAATTTTGACCTCTGGTGCCAGTAACACATGAAATAATCATTGTGCTAAGCTTGTGCCTGCTTTGGGCTATTCCATGCAACAGAATACTTGCTTTCTTTTGCAATATAGCCACACCTTTTACCATCTATCAAAGGTCTGTGTCATAATCAACAATAATCTTAGTAATAACACAGAATATTTTGCTTTATTTCATCCCAAGTACCTTAAATTTGAGTCCCAGATACTACACAGTTACTTTCTACCTGAATTCCACCACTATAAACTGATCTCTCATTAGCAGCCTTCAGTGGTAGAGACATGAAAGCAAAACATGCAAAACAGCATGATATGAACACTGAAAGCTTTTTTTAGGGTCAGTCAGATGTCACCTGACCCAAAGAACACCTTGCAATGCAGACTTCCCCTTCACAGCAATCACTGCAGTGCCCAAAGGTTACATATTTGGACAGATTTTGAGAAAGTTGATATTGCTGCTTGAGAAAAAACAGTACTTAAAAGATGCCTCTGCTCATCTTTGCTGAAAGACTCTAGAAAGTGTTCTTACACTTTCTACACGGGAAAAAAATGACAAAGTCTCTGCTCAAGGGTCATCACAAGTTGTGATGATGTTCTAATAAAGTGGTACCAGATGCACATAAACGTATAGGATCATTAAGTTTTCCAGGGGAAGGTACATAGCACAAATTCTTCCCCACTTAACAGGCATCACCCTGTAGGAGCAGATTTCCGTACAGGTGAAGTCCTGTCTCACAGATTATCCTGCCTCAGTAGTTAAATACCAACCACCATTGGCTCAGGTAAATGTGAGTTAAGGCATTAGGCATACCCAAGTGAATACCCAATTGTTGACCAGCTACAGAAAAACACATTTTCAGTATTTCCTTAGTTTTTCTGTGAGATATTTTCTGGAAATAAAAGCTGGTTGAATTGTTGTTGAGTATAATCATGCTTATCTGTTGTTGGAAATTGATAAAAATTGCTAAAGCATGTTTAAAGATATCTCAATATATTTGTCAATGCCTCAGTTCTTATACAGGAATGACTTCTCTGAAAATCAGAAGCATAGATTGCACAACCATTTAAAAAGCCATTCTGTTCTGGTTTTCATTGGTGCTACATAAAATCGGGAAAAAACCCTTTTCATTTAAGCTTTATCTCCCCGTTCTGCCTTTAAAAAGGCAACCCCAGGAACTCTGCCCTGACCCCAGACAGCCCTTGGCAGCCCCACTGACCCCAGGCATCCCTGGGCACCCCCAGTAGCATCACAGCCTCACCACCCCCATGTGAGAGGCCAGCACTGGCCTGGGACAAGATGCTGCCACCAGTGGCAATGTGGGACACGCAGTCACAGCTGCCCCCAAACCTTGGCAACTGAAGGGCCACTGGCCCTAAACCCCCCAAGCTGGGCACTGGGCCCTGTGGTTCAGGCAGGCCTCTCCCCAGCATGACAAGGTGGGGCTGCTGGGACATCAACAGGGGCAGGCGGGATGGGCAGGAGGGTACAGCTGGGGCAGGAATGCAGGGGGGACCCCTGGGGTTTCAAGGGTGGCAAGGCACCCATGGCTGGGGCAGGAATGCAGGGGGGACCCCTGGGGTTTCAAGGGTGGCAAGGGTGGCAAGGCACCCATGGGGTGCCAGGTTTTCCCCCACCTGTGTGCCCCCTGGCTGAACCCAAGGCAGAGAGACACCCAGGACACCGGCTGCCTGCAAGGGACAGGTCCTTGCCCAGCCAGGTGGGGACAGCCCTGATGGGGACACTGGCAGGCTAACCCCTGCCCCTTGTCCCCAGACACTGCCACTGCCCCATGGCACAGGCCCATGGCCACCTCTCCAGGGCACCAGAGCTCCTCCTGCACTGCTACCCCAAGGGATGGATCCAGCACCTTGACAGCCCAGTGGGACTGGGGGACCCCAGCTGGATCCCCCCCACCACAGCGTGGTGCTTCGTACATCTCTGTTTTAGGAGGCTGCCTACAGAGAGAATGCCTTTAGAAATGAGGTCTGATTTAACTCCAGGAAGTAATGGCAAAGGAGCAGACCCTGCAAGACGTAAGCAAGCAAATCAAACATCTAAACATGAGATGGAAGTAACTTGGGGACTTTAAACTCTTCCATCATTGCAGGACATTGAGTGCACTGAATATTCTAGCTGTTCACCAGCATCACCTCCTACTCAGAACCATTGCCCAGTGGAGGTCTTCCAGTTCACTAGCAACAAGTACCAGTGAAGTGATGATTATGTGAGCATGAACTTCATGGATAATCTGACAGGAACTTTTTAAGCCCAAGGATTCAGCAAAAATAGCTAAGTATGTCAATGAGGTTCATTTTTGGAGTTCCATTTACCACAGTTTTTAAGTCTCTGAATCCTGTCTGATGAGATTACACATTTCAAAGTCATCTCAATTTTAATCAGTGAACTCTTTTCTTTTTGTTATTTACAGTGTCAGGAAACCATTCTAAGGAAAGAGGAAGAATCTAAAGAGAAATAATTTCCTCACTCTGCTAATTCAGTTGCAGAGTATGTCTGTCTCCTTGTGAACTGGAGATGGAATTTCTGGTGTGGTTTCCTGTGTTCAGAATCCCAAAGATCTTTTCTCTCACAAATACACAGTGCTCCCAAGTGCACTTAGTATGGCATTCTCTTTCAAGTATTTTTCCAATTTTTGGGTTGTGGGTTTTTTTGTGGGGTTGTTTTTTTTGTTGTTGTTGTTGGTTTTTTTGTTTGTTTGTTTGTTTTGTTTTGTGTTTGTTTTTGTGGTTTTTTTTTTGTTGTTGTTTTTTGTTTGGCTTTTTTTGTTCTTTTATGGTTTTCAGGATAATCGAGCAAAAAGAATTTTAAAATAATTTTGTATTCTGAGAGGGAAAGCGTCAGTAAGGAGCTGTAAATAGAGTGTGCAGATATCCTGAAAACAGTATAGTAGTAAGAATCTTATCTGTCTAATGTGAGGAAAATTCTGTACATGTTCTGATGATCATGTTCAGATTTTAATACTGATAAAGCAACATAGTGATCTGCTTCATCAGTCTCTTTTGCCATAAATACCACACTTTTTTTTCCCCCTGAAGAATGAAGCTCAGGAGTGTGTTACTTTAGCCTGAAGTGTGAAGGTTGTGGTGTTTAATATATATTAAACTGCCTCATTTGGACACGAGGAGCAGCTGAATGTTTTTTCAGTGGTTTTGCTGTGGGTTCAACTTGGCAGACAGCTGCATATATAAGAAAATTCTGACAAAAGTGTATCTCAGGTAGCAGGAATGAGTATGTGCCACTGTCTGTCATGCAGCAGCAATGTAATTTAGAACTGCCAGATCTTTAAGAGCACAGGAGATACTGGCATATTGAAACTTCAGGGTCAGCTGCTTTGTCCACTGAAAATAGGTATTTAAAACGTGGGCTCTCAAATTATTTTGAGCTTAAAACTTTTTAAGTAAAGTAATATTGTTTGACTACTTTTATTACACTTACATTGCCTCAGGTATATTTTCCTGACTCTGGCTTTTTTGTTGCCTCAGGTGGCAGGTCTGGACAGCCAAGCTTGAAGATAGCAGAGAGAGAGCATCATGTGGTCTCTTTCATCTATTTGAAAAATAAAAGGCTTGAGTAAGTCCCTTAGACAAAGGGGAGGTGATGTTGTCTTGTATGACTGACTAGTTCAAGCACATTTAGTGACCTGAATCAAAATGGCGCCATCATCCTACTTTGAGTGGCATTGCCCTGTGCAATTCGATCAAGCCTTAATATGAAAAACTTGCAATATTAATCATGACGCTACCCCGGAGAACTGCAAAACGGGCTGTTCCTTCCCTACAACTGAACGAGCAATGGGAATTGTCATGTATCTTTCTTCTACAGCCTCGACGTAGCTAGGGACGGACCCGCGGCAAGATGGCCGCTCCCCTCACAACGCCACTCCGGGCCTCACAAAATGGCGGACGCCCTCTGCCTCGCGCCCTTATATTCCCGCCTTTGGCGGCAGCGGCGCTGCGGGCGTAGGGCCGTGTGCAGCGCCGGCTGTAGGGCCGTGTGCAGCGCCGGCTGTAGGGCCGGGTGCAGAGCAGCACGCGCCGCTCGCAGCGGCGGGAAAAGGGGGAGGCGGGACCCCTGTTTAACAGACAGGTTCCCCAACCAATGGGGAGCCAGGACCTGGGGGAGAGGCTTCGGAACCACGACCAACGGGTCACCGCCTCTCGGGTCCGGGCAGGCTATAAGACAGAGCCCCGGGAAGGAGTGGGGTGTCTGCTTTCCAGGGATTGCTTTGGGATGGGGGATAAAGCTTCCTCCTTCGGAGGGTGAACGCTTCTCCTTGGGGTGAGTGGTTCCGTCTGTTGGGTCTTTCGGGTTGGAGGTTTTTTTGCCTTTTGTTGGCCCAGTCCTGTCTCTGCATCCTTTCTGAAAGAACACTTGGAGAGGGTTGTCGGGCACTGGAATGGCCCGGGACAGTGGTGGAGTCACCATCCCTGGAGGCATTTGAAAGGCGTTTGGACCTGGTTCTTAGGGACAGGGTTTAGCAGTTAGATTTTGGTGTTGGTCAAAGGTTGGACCGGATGGTCTGGGAGGTCTTTTCCAACCTAAACATCCTGTGATTCTGGGAAAAGCTGAGTTGTGTGGTGCTGCATCCCCTCCCCCCCAGCTGGCATCCCAACATGGGGATTTGTTTTGGTCCGTGGAAATTTTGGGTCATTTTGGTGCCGGTGCCTCCGGGCTGGTGGTTCTGGTTCGTTCGGGGGCAGCCTGATACCTTCCTGGGGAGCGGGGACTGAATGCTTTGAAGCCCTTTAAACGTCCAGGGAGGTTAAGGGGGAGGAATATGTCACCTTTTTTGGGGTTTTTTTGCAGGAGAAGAGGGACGTGAGGGTGTTGGCTGACCACAGCCCTGGTTCCTGTAAAGCTGAAACGATTCCAAGAGGAGAGGTGGGGGTGTCCCTGCTGTCCCTCTCTGCCCTTTCCATTGGTGTATGTGAAGAGCCCATGCTGGGAAGGGACATGAAGCTGCCAGAAGAGGAGGAAGTTTTGCTGCATCTAAGGAAAGAGCCCACACCAGCCCAGGGGAAAACAGCCAGCTGAATTAGAGGAGCCATCTGCAGCATGGGACACAGAATCACCCCTGCTGAGCTGAGCCCAGCACTGACCATCAGTGGAGAAAGTGTCCCTGGGATCTCCAGAATAACTGCTCCACTCCCAGGCATCTCTCAGCATCCTCTTGCACCTCTCCCAGGAACTGTGCCTTTCCTCTGCAACACTCTCCCAAGCCTGGAAGGTGAAAAAGAAAGGAGACATAAAGAGCAGCCAGCACCAGGGTGTGCTTTCATGGTCCAGTGTCATTTAGGCTGTGTTCAAGCAAAGGCTGAGGACAGCTGTGAAACAAGGAGGCCAGGAAGACCAGGACCCCATTGCCTGCAGAGGGGCTCCCAGCCAGCCCTGGGTTCCTCTCCATCTCTCATGTTGTCATGGAGCACATCCCAAAACCACTGGACCCATGGGAGACCGTGTTGGAGGGCAAGGACAGAGCCCTGTAGCACCTCAGGGAGAGGCATCTTCCACCAGCTCTGGCTTTGATGTGTGCAATAGCTTGGCCACCCATACACTCGTGTGAGGAATGGACACGGGAGTGCTGTGGCTGGGAAGGCAAAGAGGAACATCCTGTGATGTGATAATCCGTGTGGATGGTGTGGAGTTCAGCACTCACATGGACATTCTCTGTACAGGAGACCTCATGGAGGCTACAGCCACCACTTCAGGTCACTGCTTCACAGAAAACATCATTTCTGCATCTGTTTCCTGCTTGTTCTGTCCAGCACTTACCTGAAAGCTGAACCTTTCTCCAGCATTTTTCCACAGTTTTCGTACCTGCCTGGACACAGAAGGACAAAGCAGTATTTCTCAATTTGTCGAGCACCCTTACCATAGCTCCAGTGCTTATCTGGGAGCTGAACTTTTTTTCCTCAGCATTTCCCCACAGTCCTGGTACCTGCCTGGACACCAGAACTCTTGCAGTGCCTGGTACCTGCCTGGACACCAGAACTCTTGCAGTGCCTGGTACCTACAGACCCTTGGATCCAGTGCAGGGCTGGGAGCATGGCCAGCCTGGTTTATCTGCCACTGGTGGCAGGTTTGCCTTCCCCCCCACAGCCTTATTCTGTGGTGGGCTTGCTGAAGCCACTTTTCCTGCCTCTCTACTGCCATTTTTGCTTCTTGTCTACTGCCAGAGGCCATGACTCCTGTGGAAAACAACCAGCTAGTAAAACCAGGACTAAACCCAACTCTGCTTGGAGAGATTTGGACACTTGACAGATGATTACTGCTGCCCTAAGCTGTGGTAAGTAACCTTCATGTTAATCTGTCCCTTCAAGGAGGGGATCAGGTGATACATCCCAAAGGGTGGGGAAAAATGAGAAGAAGGTTCTTTTTGGATCCCACAAAATAAAGATAACACAGTATTGGGTGCATCTAACACAACTTTCTTGAACATACACAGAACTGGTAGGCATTGAAACTGGAGTTGTTCACTTAATCCTACAGACAGAAAAGAGAAGGGAAGAAAGGGAAATGGCACCACTCTGCAAAGTTTTAAGTCTCAGCACAAGAGGATGCTGATACACATCATATAAATGATACTACCAGGTGATCCTTGAGGGTCCCTTCCAACTTGACATTGTATGATTCTGTTTTCCTATGATTCTATGAAATAAAGAAGTTAGAAGAAAGAGAAAAATAAATCTTAAAAACGGGGGAAAGTCCCTGCCATCAGCATCCTGCTGCTCTTGTGGCAGAGGGGTGGTGGTGGTCCAGTCCTGGGAGAGGCACAGGGGTTAATGTTCCCTCCTTTTACATTCCCAGTTCCCTGCTGTGCCACAGCCACTAAGCCAATCCTTGCTCATCCTGACTTGGTCTGGAAAGCTCCTCCAAGTGGCCAACTCCCTTGCAGTTTGCACAAAGAACCAACAGTCTCCAGCTTTGTCATTTCCCTCAGTTGTTTCTTCTCAAGCTTTATGGCCCCCCCTCTGACCACAGAGCTGTCTCTTCTCAAGGTCTTCCTGACTTTTCTGAGACAAATGCAAAGCTGGTTCTGCCCATTACAAACTGGTTCTGCCCATTACAGTAGGGAGTGCACAAGAGTTCCAAGGCCTCTCAGTCCATGCCCAGTACTTGCTACCCACAGAGCAGGTGTTAGGGCTGTTTCCAGTCTGTTAATGATTTGGCTGAGGCAGTGGGGGAGGAAAAGCCTATTTCAACTCTGCACCTTTGGCATTCACAGGTTGGAGGATCTGATGGAATCAACAGCTTTGGAGCAGGGAAGCATCCAGCCTGGTTACAGAGCCCACAGCGTGTTCAGTCCCCACCTTTGGTGTGGAAGTGGTGGATGATTTGGCAGAAGTTGATGAGTTTAATGACTTTTGCTACTCCTGTCAGCACTGGTGTTGCAATGAGAAGACCAAAGCCTGCTGGGATGTTCAGGGAAAGGCCATAAAATGCAGTGCTCTGAGCTGCTGTGTGATACCAGCTCTAATTAACATCAGGGACTATGCTGGCAGATGAAACTTAACCTAGAAACTCTTCAGCTGAAGTCAGGTTCAGTTTTTCAGGTAGCCTGTATAAACAGCTCCACTTGCCTAATAAAAAGTCCTATGAGCACGAAAATGTATTCACTTACTCTGAAATCAAAATCATTTTATTCTTAAACTTGGTGCTGTTTCCCTTTGCCAGAGCTGCAGAAGTGTGCTGCTGCCTGCTCAAGCCCAGCACTGGCATCTCTGACATGAGGGTACAGAAAAAATGGGGCACAGCATTAAAAAACTTGGATGTTTCTGCCAGCCATGAAGCAGCTGTCCTAAGATGAGACAGCCACCACCCCTCATGCACTCTTACCAGCACCAAGGGGCTGCATCCTGCTGACTTACTGCTGGAGGAGTGTGGGGGGCTGGCTTGTGTTTAGAACTTGCAGAGGAGCCTGGTGCACTCCTTCATCTGGGACTTCTCCATCTGCAAAACAGGTGAAAAGTGCTCCCTTTGCCCATGGGGTGGGAGCAGCCAGGCCAAGGGAAGCTGGAGGGAAGAACCTAGTGTGAGGGTGAAACCTTAATTCTCTCTATAACTACCTGAAAAGAGGTTGGAGCCACGTAGGGCATCAGTCTCTTCTCCCAAGTAACAAGGGATGGGACAACAGGAAACCATCTCACGTGCCAGGGAAGGTTTGGGTTGGTTAGTAAGAAAACATTACTTACCAAAAGTTACCTGGTGTAAAGGAGTTGCCAGGGGTGAGGTTTATGCTTAGATGCAGTAATCTTGGTCTTTTCCAAACTAAACATTCCTAGGTTACTGTTCCACAATCTGCAGAAGCCTGGAAAAGCATTGGACTGGAGGAGGGGGGAAGGAAACCAGAATGTTTGGTCTTTATCTAGAGGTATTTTTTCAGTGTAAGTGTAAGGCCACTTGGATTGTTAAAGGTTCATATATATTAACTCAGAAAAGCTGCAGAGGTTACAGATCTCTTCCTGACTCCTGGCAAACCATCTATAACTCGGGGCTCATCCTTAAGCCTACAGAAAAGGCAAGAATTCAGTGTTGTCTTCAGCCAGAAAAATCAAGACCTCTACCCTCCAGCCTGACTTTTTGTTCCACTTAACAGTAATCACTGAAATGTGTTCCTCCAAGCTCTGCCCTCATGAGGTTGGTTCAATTTTGGTTTTAATTTTCTACCCACAAGCCAGTTGCTTACCCTAGGAGCAGCAAACAGAGGTGGCTGTTCTCACTAGTTAAAGGAAGTTTTTTCTGAGTCACTGAAATGTTTCTGTCCCTGTCCTAATCCCTCCAGCAGAGGCCACCTGCTGGTACCTAAGGAGAACAGCAGAGGTTTGCAGGAAATCCCAACCTTGCTTGAACAGAGGAATACCTTTTCTTTGCAGTTTTTATTTGACAGTGGTCAACAGAAAATTTTCCTTGGGTGACCACGAAGCTTCCAACCCAAATCTGAATCAAACCAATCCCATTGTGCATTCTGACACCTTCCTCCCTAGCACAGTTTGAATTCTCAATGGTCTGTCTTCATGGTCTGTCCATGTTTTCCTGTTTGTTTCTGCACTTTTTGGCAGAGGATCATAAAAGATCCAGCTCATAACCTTTGGGGATCATCAAACCCCCTGTTGCAGACAGCAGCATCACCTTAGTCTCATCCTAAACCCATCTTCTACCTTGCACTTAACAATTCCACCTCATTTGTTTGAAGTTAGGTCACTCAGCAGGCAATGACAATCTAATGCAGCTTGTAGACCCCAAGCATTCAACTACACCATTTAAACCAGTTTAAGAGCACACACTCATTCAGAATCAGCTGCACTCCTTGGAGGCTGAAGCTGAACAGCAGTGGGACAGGCACTGAGCAGGAGGGATCTTGGTTATAGTCAGGGAAGTGACTTGCTGCTTTGACTTCCCCCTCAAAATGTATTAAAAAAACTGACTTAAGTTGCTACTTACTTAATATCAGTACTCCCCCTTGGAGGTAAGGATGGATCTCACCAAAAGATAACCCCTTGGAAAAGCTGCAGAAGTGGCAAATTATGAGGGCAGATGATTAACAACTAGTTCAGAAATTTGGTTAAGTATGCAAACAGTCATTACAGGAATAAGTAACACTCCTCACTGCTAATGATTATAATAAAGACAAAAATGGTGCTTCCTCAGCATTACAAAAAAGATAGATATGGAAATTCAGAGGGATCTTACCTTCATTACTTCAATGAAATATGATCCTAACATTCAATCCTAAGACAAAGGAAGTTGGAGCCTCAGCTCTCACATAAAACAGCAGCTTCAGAATTAAGTTTTCTTGGCTACTGATTACAGCATGTTGTTTGGACACAGTACAAATTCATGTAAAACAGGAGGTTTCTTGTCCCTTATATTAAAAAAAAAAATTATTTAATAGTGACAAAGGTGAAATTAGATGGTCATGGTATGGCATGGCATCTCAAGCCTAGATGGAACAGGCCATGCACACACACACAAAAAAGCTTCAGAAACTGATTCGAATTAGAATTTTGTAGAAAATAAATTTTATTTGGCTCCTTTCATACACTTTTTCAAAAAGAAATGCACATTTAAACAGTTTGCCTGTCTCAGTGCACGTCTGGACTTGCTCACATAGAGCCACTAACACCAAGGCAAAAGGTGCCTTGGAAGTAATTTCAGACACATTGTGTTTTGGCTGCAAAGCACCCAAAGTTACTGATTTTCTAATTATAACTTGGAAAGAAGTATTTCAGATGTTTCTTCTCTGATTTCACACATACAATTGTCCCACACAGAAAAAAGAAGACAGACCTGCAACAAAGAACTGTTGAGCCAGTGGCCAATACTCATTCCAGGCAGAGCTAGAGTTATGTTCTCTGTTCATACTGGGTTGGGGTATAAAAGAAAATCACAGCAAGGTAACTCCTTCTTTTCAAAAGCTCCAAAACAGAAATGAGAGAACACTGCTTCAGAACTACAGCTACTGGTAGTGAGAGTTTGTCTGCAGGGAAAGCACTCTTTCCCTTGTTGTTTCTCCTGGTCAGGTCTCTTTCCTGTTGGTGGTGAGTATGGAATTTGTTTCTTGCTGCTGCTTTTCCAACACTTCATGAAGAGGAGTAAATTCAGCTCGGGCTTTCATACATCACACGTGGCACTAACCCATCAAGTAACCCCTGCAGACAAAAGTTGTTAGAAAAAAAGTTAACACAGGCAGCACTCCTCAAGAATTGTCTTGGAACAAAACTTTCAGATTGTCAGGAAACTCAAGGCTAAATCCTGTCCAAGGTACAAACTGCACAGGCTACTTCCTCAGCTGATTTTCTTCAGTCAGCACTGAAAATGGATCACCCTGTTCTCCAGGCAGCTTTGGCAACTAGAAAAGCCCAGGTTACACCCCATAAAAGGTTCTTTATTTGTACCCTTTACACAAACTACCAGGGTTTAGAAGGTACTCAGTATAACCTGACATTTCCTGGCACTCAACACAACTCTGGTCTTTTTGTCTCATCTGTTTCTCTGAAGCCCTTTAATGAGTTAAAGCAAGAGAATGTTCAGATGTGTACTCCATGAAACAAGAAAATATACAGCATCCACTATGAAAGGATAGATCAGGTCCCTGTTCAGCTGCCTGCTGCCAGGGAGTTATGCCAGTTTTGTGTTAAGAAACAAAATTTTAGCTACACTAAAGGGGTTAAGAGATACTTAAAAAACCAGGGTTGACTGCCACTGCTAAATCAACACCTCTTGGCCAAGCTGCAAATCTTCAACATAATGAAATTCTTTCATTATATTTTCTGTTACTCTTAAATTTAACGAAGACACACGAGCCACAAATGAGAAGAAAAGCTGAAAAAGGGTTAAATCACTTACGGTAATTTCATCCTCATGAAAACTCTGGCCATGAAGAAGCTCAAAAGCACACTGACAAATCCAATGAAGAGCAGAAGAAACCTATTCAGCTTGGGGATATTGGGTGCATTGGATCGATCCAGAATGATGAACCCTAAGCCACCCATTGTGAAGAGGAAGCTGGATGCAAGCCCTTCCATAATATATTGCCCATTCACTCTAAAGGAAAAAAAAAGAGGAGGAAGGGGAGTCAGAAGATGAGTTTCAGGGAAATTGCTTACATTTCAACCACTCAGCTTTAGCTGTAAAAATACACAGAATGATTAACCTCAGTGGCTGACTTCTACCAGGCAGGAAATGGGCAGGTATGGAAACTGATACTCTGCTCCTGCATCAAGGCTTGAATGTGTGGTTTATCTCTGGAACTGACAGTCTGCAAGGTGACCAATAAAGCACACTCGTGGCTGTACACATCAGTGTGTGTGCAAGCTCATCAGTGTTCAGAAATCATAGAATCACAGGATGGGTTGGGCTGGAAGGGACCTTAAAGCTCATCCAGTTCCAACCCCCTGCATGGGCAGGGACACCTCCCACCAGCCCAGGTTGCTCCAAGCCCCATCCAACCTTGGACACTGCCAGGGATGGGGCAGCCACAGCTTCCCTGGGAAGCCTGGGCCAGGGGCTCACCACCCTTAAATTGTAACTATTTTCCCCACCCTCATGCACATCACAATTAGGAATTTAAAATGCCAGAACTGACAGTTTCACAAACATTTTGCATGCTGCCATGAAATGTAACCAGTCGTGTCCACATCCCCTTTAAACCCCAACTTCAGCTGCAAGGGCTCAGATGTGCTGAGCTTCAAACTAATTATTGCACTTATTACTTATTATTGTATTTATTACTTATTATTGTACCACCAGCTTCAAACTTCAGCTGCAAAGGCTCAGATGTACTGAGCTATTTATTACTTATTATTGTACCACCAGCTTCAAACTTCAGCTGCAAGGGCTCAGATGTACTGAGCTTCAAACTTATTATTGCACTTATTACTTATTATTGTATTTATTACTTATTATTGTACCACCAGCTTCAAACTTCAGCTGCAAAGGCTCAGATGTACTGAGCTTCAAACTTATTATTGCACTTATTACTTATTATTGTATTTATTACTTATTACTGTGCTTATTATTGTACTTCCAGCTTCAAACTCATTCCTTACCAGACATTTTCAAAAGATTTGGAAGGGCTGAGTCTTTCCCGTTGATTTCAACGCTTGTTTGGTTGGGTTTGGTTGGGTTTTAAGTTGCAAACCAAACACTGATCCCCACCAGATCCTGCCTGGCACAGGAATCTCAACCCAAACAGCAGACCCGTGGCTCGGCCCTGCTCCTACCTGTATGCCAAGAAGGCCACCGGCCTCTGATGCCCGTGCTCGTCTGTCATGGAGCCCACGCTGGGAGGCTCCACGATCACGTCGTAGATAATCCCTGTGGGGAGAAAGGCCTTTGACTCGCTGCAGCATCACCGGGACGCTTCCAGGCGGCCTGAAGGCGGCCAAGGATCCAGCAGCGGCGGCGGCGGCTCCGTACCCAGGGCAGGGCCCCCCCTCTCCCTCCCGGTACCCCCGGGCCTCACCTCCGGTGATGAGGAAGTAGGAGACCACCACCAGGGCGTACACCGTCATGGCCGAGGGCATGTGCACCCAGCCCGGCCGCTTCAGCTTGATGTTGGGGCACTCCAGCACGGCGAAGGGGAGGCGGAACAGCGTCTCCATGGCGGCGGTGCGGTTCGGTTCGGTGCGGTGCGGCCCAGCGCTGCTCCCGGTCCCGCCGCCACGGGACACGAAGGCGGAAACGGAAGCGGGCTGCCGGGTCCTGCCGAGGAAAAGTTAAACGGATTTTAAAAAAAAAAAAAGACGAAGCGCAAAGAAAACACCCGAAAGCGAGGAGAGCGTGAAAACGATCGGAATAAAGAATTTTTTTTGTTTGTGTCTTTGGTTGGTTGCTTTTCCCGCACTAAAACACCTGGAAGCGCAGCACGGCCCTGCCAGGACCCCGGAGCCCTGACGTGTCGGTGCCGGTGCCGGTGCCGGGCAGCCATGCAGGGGATGGCGGTTCCGCATGCAGGAGGGGACGGACCGGACCGGAGCGGGTCGGGTCAGAGCCTGACACCGCTGCCGGGATGGGTATTACCCGGCGGGGGCTGCCGGACAGACACCTCGGGTGTCCCGCCAGGGGCGGCGGGGCCGGGATGGCGCCGGGCTCAGCCAGGCCACAGGGAAGGGGAAAGAATTCCCCGTTTTTGGTGGAGTCTGGAGAATGCCTCAGGCTTCCTGAACAGGGAGAAGGGGGAGACTTTCTCGAGCAGGTTCTGGCCTCGCCATCTCTTACTTGAGCTGCGGGCTGGTCTCCTGACAGCACGGGAAGCCGCAGGCCCAGAACAACCAAAAAAAAACCCAAACAGTGAACCCCCGTATCCAGGAGGACTGACACCTTCCAGCAGGCACCGATTAACACCAGGGAGACAGCAGAACCCATCTCAACCCCAGCCCTGGCTCTGGGTGACACAGGAGAGGTCCAAAGCCTTGGGGCAGGTGCCCTGCCTCACCCGAAGGCATGGACACCCCAAACGGGACACAGACCCGGGGTGCAGCTGTCAGCTTGGGGAATTCATTCTCAAAACTGTCTCAAAAAAATATATTAAAGGGCCTTCACTGACATTATGCCTTTTTTTTTCCTGTTTATAGGGGCAGTACCCCTTTACCTGACTCATAACCTCAGTGCCATTGGATTGTGACCAGTCACTATTTTCACCATTTTCAGTCTTAGCCTGTTAGTAAAAATCTCCCTTAATTTTATCATTTGCCTGCCAACAATGTTTGAGATTTCTCCCTCTTATGCCAGAAGTATTCTCCCTCCATTTGGCTTCCTTGCCAAAAGCCCCAAGAGTAAACTCTAGTCCCCCAGGTTTTAATATAAAAGAAGAGCACTTTGGGGGCAGCTTAGACACACCTGCCCTACTTTTTACTTTCCCAATTTTCCAGCCTGCCAAAGTACTGAAGTTTGTCCTAGCAAGGACAACAACAAATAAAATTTTAACCTTGTAACTATAGTAACAGCACTCAAAAATGTCAGGATACTAGCATTAAGTCTTAAACCCTCCTTTAATTAGATATAGCCTTAAAGTTTTAGCATCACCCAAGCTGAGGAGAAAGAACACACTTCATGGTGCCAGGAGAAAGAAAAGACCTTCAGAGCTTGGGGTGAGGAATGCCACTGCCCCCAGAAGTAATGCAAGAGTAATCCTGAGTATGTTAAAGCATTCCTAAGGCATTCCTTCTCTTTACACAACAGAATGGAGCAAAGCAGCCACAGGAGCCCATTTCCACCTTTTACCATTGCTTTTTTTGTTACCATTTCATCCTCAGTGATGAAACAACAGAGCTTTGGTTCAAGTTTCAATAAACTGCAGCTCTAAAGCCAAATTCTGGGAGCCATTAAAGGTTTATGTCACCTGGAACCAGGAGCTCTGCTTGTATCCTATCTGTAATTCCTGACCCAGGAAGGACCCAACAAATCAGCCCCATACAGCAGCTGCAGCTTTCCCCCAGATCTGACTGGTGGATGCAGTACTCCCTTCAAGCCACACCCTACTCCCCACATACTGTTATTAAATATAGCACATACTGTATTTATTAAAAAAAATAAAATTCTGCCTTCTACCTATGGTGGCTCTCCTCATCTGTCTTCCAGTTGTTAGTCTCAGTTTTGTTTGCTTTTATTTTTCAGGCTGCTAACTTCCTTCTGAGCCAAATCCTCTGATGACTTCACAGAGTAACTGCAGGTTAAAATAAAAAAAAAAAACAAAACCTGCATAGTTTAAAGTTGCTGCAATTCCTCTACAGGATCCTGAGGCAGAGCTGGGTGTCCTGTTTAACCAGACCTCCTTCCACTGGCTTGGCTGCCCTGTCTGCAGGCACACAGCATCCTGACTTCTGGGGTTTGTTGCACCAAAACCCAATGCTGCATCCTACCAGCTGTGAGCAGCAGTTCCTGCCAGCCTGGACTAGCACATGGAACGACAGCACACAAGAAAAAAGTGGAGCTTTCATTTATTGGGCTGAAACTACAAATAGATTTCACTTTGACTTCTGGCTCTGTGCCTGTGCCTTCAACACTTTCACAACAATCTTCTGCTCTTCAATAAGGAAAGCACGTTTGATTCTAGAAAGGAAGAAAAAAGGGAAAAAAAAAAGAACAGCTTTAATACATACATCCAACTAAGTGGAAACACAAAAATAACAAAAGTTACAATCAGCTTTGCTGCCTCTTATTCACTGCACCAGAATTACATAAAGAGAAACCATGGATATTGTCAGCATCAGAAAACAAGGATGGTGGAACTGTGTGGATGTAGAGGGCTGGGGAAGAAGGCAGAGTGTGCCTGCAAATTCAGGGTAAGTGGCTGGTAGGGAAGAAAGGTAGTAATACCTGATGGCTTTTTCACTGAAAAAGGTACCATCTTCACCAACTTCAAAGGCAAAAAGCAAAACCTCCCACTGGCAAACTAATTTAACTGTTCTCCAAGTTAAAAGCAAAAAATCTATCACCCACTCTTCACGCTGAATGCCATTTCACATGCACTTGGTGTATGGAGCTACTGTTCCAGCACACAAAACCTAACAAAAGATGCCTGCAGGAAACTTGCCAATTACACAGAGGATTCTCTGGTTTAGACCAAAAGAAGGTTTAGACAGAATAAGGCATATTCATCTATTAAAAATTACCTAACAAGCTCATCGTGCTCAGATAAACACTTAGAAAATGGCTTTTAACACAGAAAAGTTATGCTGCAGATTTGCAGCTGTAACTATCTATCCTTTTGTGCCCAGCAGGTTCTCCTCCCTCTTTTCTCTGCCCTAGGGAGACCACATCTGGAGTCCACTTCTGGGATCTCCAGTTCAAGAGGGACAAAGGTAGACAAGAGTCAAACAGAGAGCTACAAGGATGATCAGGGGACTGGAGCATTTGTCACATGAGGAAAGGCTGAGAGACCTGGGGCTGTTTAGTCTGGAGAAGACTGAGAGGGAATCCTGTTAATGTTTATAAATATCTGAGGGGTGGGACAGCAGCTTTCCAGTGGTGCCCTCTGAGGGCAAGGGGCAACAGACAAACTGGAACACAGGGAGTTCCACCTCAGTATGAGGAAAAATGTTTTTACTATAAAGGTGATGAGAAAAAAACTAAACAAAATAAAAAGCAAAAAAAAACCCAAGCCACCAAAAAAACCAAACAAACAAAAAAACCCCAAACCCCACAACCCTCCACTGGCACGATTTGTGCTACAGATGAAAAAATTAGGATTGCTACTAACTCCAGAGATCTGCTCCCATGACCATTCACAGAGATGACATTCTTTTTAACACACACTCCTTCCTCAAACTTGCCAAGTACTGGATGTAGAGTTGTTACCCAATAAACTGAAATCAATGAAGCCCATCAAGGACCATCCTAAGATTAAAGATACTTAATATACAAAACCTTACCTTTTATTCACAAAACACCATAAAGAAGCCAAACCCTCAACTGACTTTACACCAATATTTTTCCATTAGACAAAAGGACAACAGAAGAGCAAAAAATTTAGTATGAAGCAGAACAGTCTGTTCAGCCCCAAACACAATACAATGATCAACAGGAGCTTCACAGGCAGTACCTCAAACCCAGGGGACAAAACCATACACATCACTGACAGTGTGCCCCTCCATTTTACCAAACCAATCTCAGCCCTCAAAGCTTTGGTGCACATTGTGAGAACACACACAGGGATGTAAAAACCTCTTACAAAGCCACCTCAAGGAGAAAGGTCACTTTCTGTCAGCTCACCTGTCACGGACACACTTGGCACACATGGAGCCCCCATAGGCCCTGCTCACGTGCTTCTTGGTTTTTGACAACCTCATAAGAACTTTGGGCCTCACAGCACGAACCTGCAGACAGAGTGAGAAGTCCAATGTGAGAGTGGAGCTGTAGGTAACAGCCTTATCAAGCAGATCTTCTCTTTGGTAGTTTAAAAAAAAAAAAACAAACCTCTGATGATGCAAAAAAGTGAGTGAAGTCATAGTTTCCCATATGTGCCACCTTCAGCACCCCCACACTCAGCTTTTCATGCTACCACACCAATAAATTTGTTTAAAAACTCTTTAAGACTGTCTTAAAGAGAGACTGTCAAAGAGCTCTTCTCAAGCATTCCCACCACTACTGAGAACCTTGGTGTTACACCATGAAAAGATTTTTGAGAAAAAACCTCACGTTAACTCCTTTTTCATAAAACTGACACATTTGGCTTATGCTGAAAACCCACCTAATAGGTCCCAATTCAGACTTCTAAACCAGCTACAGAAACAGCTTGGTCTGGCTCTAAAAATTACAGGCAATGATGTCTTATGAAACAGGAAGAGTTCAAATACAACACCAACAGGAACCACAAGCATTAAAAAAGAATCACTTGGTTCTTTAAGCTTTCAAAGCTTGTTTTACCAGTTACACTTCACAACAACCAGCTGAGAACATTGGAAAGAAAATGCTCCAAAAAGAATTCCTCAATATTATGGAAAAGCTTCTCTGGACAGAAAAAACACACCCTTGTGCCAGTAAGATCAGTACTTACACCACGAAGTCTTCCTGGGCATATACCACACGCTGACTTTGGTGCCTTCCCCACTTTCTTGGTGTAAAGGTAAACAATCCTGTTCCCGGGTGTTCGGGACCTGAGAGGGACAAATAAATACTCTGTAAGATAAAACTGAGCTTCCTGAAAAACAGTTTTCCTAGCGATTAAGTCTTACTTACAGTCTGGTCTTGTTGGAAGCTGTGTTGTAGGACAACCTACGGCGGTAGGTCAGGCGCTGAACCATTTTGGAGACCTAAATGTGGAAAAAAACCAAAGCACTGGGGTTTGAGGGCTCAATGTCCGCAGGGAATTTCCCTCATCGTAGCACCCCCTGCACTGAGACACCGGGCCAGCTCCAAATCGGCAGCTGCCGGTTGGGTACGAGCAGTTACAAAATTCAAGCATTTCTTTCAACAGCCAAGACGGTACAAAAAAAAAACAACCTAAAAAAATACCCAATAATAAAACACGTAACGCTGGCTTGAACGCGATCTGCAATGAAGATTCACCCGGAATAACACGAAAGCAGTTTTATACCCTGGTCCTGCCTGTGTGCTGTTGTGTTTTAAAACTTAAAGCTTTACCAGCTGTGTGGGTTTTTTAACCAACTTCAGCTTCGCTGGCTGAAAATTGGGTCGAAACAAACCTTCCTCCTCCCTCACCTCCCCACAACCTGCACCGGCCACCTTCTAGGCCCACACCAGAGCCTCCTCCGGGCCCAACAAACGGCGTCGAAACCCGCGGTGCCGTCCAGACCCTCCGGAGCCACCCCCGCCACTTCCCCACACCCTGCGCTGAGGAGAAGCGGGGCCCACCCAGCCCCGCAGCCCCCGGTACCGGCTCGTTGCGGCCCGGGAGCTCCGAGGCGGAGGCCTAAGGAGGATCTCGGCCTCTCCGCCGCGCAGCTCTGCCNAAAAAAAAAAACCACAAAACACAAATCAAAAAACACACACAAAAAAACCCACCAAAAAACCCCAAAATGAAACTGCAGCGCCTGCGCGCTGTGCCGCCGCATCTCCCGCAACTCAGAAGCGTAGTGGGCGCCGCCATGTTGTACGGCAGCGGAGGCGCTGCGTGGCGCCATGTTGTATGGCTGAGGAGCGGGAACAGCTCCGGCCAGGCCGGCAGCGCAGGGTGGGGGTGATGGGGGTGATGGGGGTGATGGAGCCAAGGGATGTGGTTGTAGCTCGACAAAATCTCCCCTGCTGCAGGTGCTTCTCTCCTCCTAAGGGTCCTACACACCTGCTCTCTGCCCCCTCGCTTTGTATATGTATTTATGTTTTACTGAAAGGCTGTTTTTTCCAGAAGACCACCTTCTTTCCTCAGAAAGAACACTTTGCTCTTCTTTATGGCAGTTATATAGTTGTAGGCTCGTAAGAAGCCATTTTTCAGGCTGCTGCTCCAGGCTCTAAAGGACAAACCACTCAAACACGCTTTTCCACAACAACCTTAACAAAAAATAGACCTGGGAACTGCATTCCTACACGGGGGAAAAGCTGGAACCCCTTGGAGAGGGTGTTCCTCCTCCTGCCAGCCTCGGCAGGGAGAGGGGCTGCATCCCCCCCCTCTCTTCTTCAGCCTTTTCGTTCAAGGGTGATTTGAGCACCAAATCTGCCAGACAGCATCACTCTGATGGGATGATCCCCAAAGTGGGATCTGCAGAGAGCACAGAGGACATTCACCCAATACCTCCTGCACTGGGAGTCTCCAGCAGAAAACCCTCCTGCCTGGTTATCAAGGCACGGACTCACTGTCCAAGGACATAAAACTTTCTCTGCTGGTTAGGTCCAAGTTGTACAGGACCCAAAAATCCCATTTCCAAGCAGTAAGTACCTAGGAAAAGCACTGGGGAAGCAGGGCACAGTGAGTGGATCTTCTCCCTAGCACATCCTCTGCAGCTTCAGGAGTTGGCATCTTCGAAGCTTTCTGAGCTGAATCATGTTTTCTGACTTGAAATTTTCACAGTCACTGGTAGAGCCCTGAGAAAAGAAAACAAAAGAAACAGCAAGAACTAAAGAAGCGTAAGGCAGTTTGTCAGCAGCCAGAAACAGCTCCAGTGGTGACAGAGCAGCCAAATCTATGGTTATTTAAAAAATAAAGACACAAGAGCTACCCCATCACCCCCTTAAGCACCACTTCTGTAGGAAGCAAAGGAGGCTGTGAAGAGTCCCGCTGGATTACACTTCCCCCAGATGCTTGCAGGTCCCTGACAAGCTGAGGAGCACACTGACAAGCACTCTACTCTACTCTTGACCTGGTGTCTGTCTGTTGATAAAAAAGCCTCCCCCCCCATCCAGTTCTGGCCTCCCTAATGGGTGCAGCTCCCACCCCGCCACCCCGTGTGGCATTCCCACATCAAAGACCAAGAGATCTTAAAGCACGTGTCTGCATGGAATCATCCGGGTTGGAAAGGATCTCTGGGATCATCAAGTCCAACCCTTGATCCACTCCCCCTGCGGTTCCCAGCCCATGGCACTGAGGGCCACATTCAGTCTCTTCTTAAACACCTCCCGGGATGGAGAATCCATCACCTCCCTGGGCAGCCCATTCCAATGCCTGATCACACTCTCTGGAAAGAATTTTTTCCTAATAATCCAGCCTAAACCTCTGTCAGAGCTTAAGCCCATGGCCTCTTGCTTACTGGCAGCTGCTACAACCAGCCTGGCTCCAGCCTCCTTTCAGGGAGTTGTAGAGAGTGATGAGGTCTCCCCTGAGCCTCCTCTTCTCTAGGCTGAACACCCCCAGCTCCCTCAGCCCTTCCTCACAGGATCTGTGCTCCAGTCCCTTCACCAGCCTGGTTGCTCTTCTCTGGACCTGCTCCAGCACCTCAATCTCCTTCCTGACCTGAGGGGCCCAGAACTGGACACAGGACTCCAGGTGTGGCCTCAAACGCCTCCGTGCCTTCCCCTCCCCACCCTCTGCTGCCAGTGGTTTCTCATTCTGCCACCCTAAGTCCATCATCCTTTCCAGCCCAGACCATTCCATGACCCGGAGATTCCAGGAGATTCCCACAGCACCCGTGAAGGCATCGTGGCTGCTGCTGCAATGGATGCAGCCATGCATGAGCCAAGGTTTTGCTGTGCACCACTGGGAACTGGCTCTGCATGGAGTGCAGGATGGAGCCTGCAAGCCCTGAAATGCTCTCGTGCTTCACTGGCCCCAGCAATGTTCTGCAGAGATAACCAGGGAGCCACACATTAAATATGTAGGATGCTGCTGCCATCCTTAGCAGCTCCAGCTTTGCTTTTGGAGAGTGGAGGGTGCTCAGAAAGCTTTGATGTGTGCTCCCAGCCTTATTTCTGGGGTTGCAACTCGCAGTTCATTGTACTGCATCTTCCCTGTTTTCAACCTATGATTATTATTTTGGTTAATTATTGACTCTTTTTAAGTGCAAATCGCGGGCACCAGAATTTTTCTAATTCATGAAAGAATGGAAAATACATATGAACTAGATTTTAGGGTATATTTAAAACAGGAGCATATCTCAGACAAGTAAATTTCAGAGCAATTAGAGTATTTAATATGAACTTTCCAGGCCTAGAACCCTAAGGGGAATAAGAAAGCCAATTAAGTTTGATTAAATAATCATGCCTAAATATAAAAGTGAAACAGAATCCAATTGTTAAAGAACAACACTATTAAATTATCATGGAATAGTTTAGATCTTGCCAGTGCAACAGGTTACTGTTATATTATTGAAGAACAGCACTGGTATTTTTTTGAACTTACCTGATTTGGACTCTAAACTCAGCTGTTGTAAATTTTAGCAGCTGTCAATTAAATTCCAGCAGTTCACTTCTGCCAATGCACTGCCCTAGTTTTTCCAACTTTTTCAAGTTTATTTTGTAAGAGGGACAGGGCTGTCAGGCAAACCACTCACCAGAGCATCTCAAAATGTTTGCTGTCTGACAGCTGTTTTAATGCTCTCTAATGTGGGGAGAAGATTTGAAGCAGGAGCTCACTAAGCCCATTTTGTACAGATTAGTGCTAGTCAAGTGATTTTCTCATATTTTCTCCTACCTCTTCACAGGACTGAACTGTCTCTTTGGGGAGCAGTTATTTTCCATCTCTCCATTTCCCATCTCTGACATGTTAACCCTTTCTGCACTTTGTTACTTCTTTGAATACAAGCAGGGCCATGGATTAGCAAGCACACAACTCACCAATTTGGAAGAGTAGCAATGGCATCCTATAAAACTCATTTTTTTCCTGCCTAGGATGTCAGTGAAAGCACAGAGCCTGCAGATGAGTAATTTTTTTCCTTTAGAAAACTGGAGGTTGGCTTCCAGGGTATATTTATTGGCACTATAAAACTAGAAACCTCTTTTCCACCAAAGATGACTGAGGCAATAGTCTCTGATAGCAGATTAGTGATGTGGTGCTTTTTGCACTCACCAGAAGAATGCTTTGTCCACAGTTTAAGACCAGTTTTTGAAAAACTTAACTCATCTCTGCTTTTGTTTTTCACATAGTCCTCTCCTTACCTCTTTTTTCTTTCTGAAAGTCCAACCCTTGCTCACTTGGTCACATGGGAAGTTCCACCAGGCTGAGAGCCCAAATGATGAAGCTCAGTAAGCCTTGCTGGGCTCTTGGAAAGCATTCCCCTTGACTTTCTTCCCTTCTGTCCCACTTCCAGGGATCTCCCAGACACAAGGACCCTGCTGCACCATCAGCCTCTCTCCACAAATCCTTCATGGGCTGTCCTGCAGCTTCAATGAAAAGATGAGATTGTTTTCACTCTTGCTCACTTGCTGTTGTACTGACCCAGACTGGCAAATTCTAAGAAATGTGGGAAGAACAGCAAGCTTGTGTGCAAGCACATACTGGGTACTCCAGATAGAGAAAAAAAAAAGAGAAAGTAGTAACTGAGGGACATACTGCTCCTGTGAAGCCACAGCCACAATGCCATTTTTGTGACCAGTGGGTGGCTATGTGTTTTAGAAATGTCTCCTCAAAATCAGAATCCACCCTGAGATGCTGCTTGGATACCACCAGTGGGATTAGGTCTGTAAAAGAGGGAAGGAAGAAACCTTAGAAAAGTACTTGAAACTGCCAGAAAGGGCAGAAAGAAGAGGTCCTGTGGTTCACTGTCTCTCCAGAGCTGTTTTTTCTTAAAAATCCAGTTCCCTTTCCTCATTAACTACATGGCACGTGTCTAAATCTGATTGTATTCATTTGTACCAACACAACCTTCCACAACATGGGCCTGTGCAGATTACACTCTGAGAAACTGCAGTTCATTTCCATTTCAGTGGAGCTTGTTAAACAAGCAAAATTATTTTGTAGCAAAGGGAAAAACAATTTAGTGGAATGCACTCCCAGCATAGGAAGTACATAACATCATATTTGGGTTGAAACTTTTTCTGTCAGGAATGTCATAACCCTGTAAGAAAGAGAATTAAAATCCCGTTATTTTAATTTACATCTAGCCACGAGATAAGTAAAGTTATCATTGAAATTCTAATTAAATAGGATGATTGACTAAGGTAGGACATCAAAGAAGAGAAGTGAATATGATAAGTCAAAGTCTTATTAATTAGTCCGCGTGGAAGAAATTCCAGGGACGTCAAGCTGAGGCTGCTGCAAGGAGAAAAAAAGCAGACAAGAAAATGTGTGTTTCTTTGAAGTTAGGAACTGAGATAGTGATGGAGGTAATTGTGTCTGACTGGATCCAGTAATGAAGAGCAGTAAATCAGACCCAGGAATCGGAGGAAAGATTCCAGTAACGAATGTGGCTGCCCCCCTGCTGGGAAGAAACAGAATGCAGAGCTAACTAATTGACCCAGTCTATCTCCCAGTAGCTCTCTGATATTATTTATTAATTTTTAATTTCTGAATTATTTACGTTCTGGGAAATTATTTTTGACAGGCTGTTAGGCGTGCCAAAGTTAATGGAGGATGAAAGGACCGGTACTAGAATTAGCAGGGATGTAGTCACAGGCTACTGAATTTAATGATTTTGGAAGGGAAAATTGATTTCACACAGCGTGTCACTTTATACTACTTTAGGGATACACCAGCTATTTGATTAATTGAGGAATAACCAACTCAAAGTATATTTGAAGTGTAAATGAATCACAGTGCTCAGCTGTTTATTTTTCCCTCTTTTTTGATGAGAACACTGAGTTTGCCTAAAGTTGCTGATTAAAACCAATACAGGTAGGCCCCATACTCACACCTGCTTACTTTCTCCTGCCTTAGGAAAAAAAAAAAAAAAGGATAATAACCCCACCATCTGGAGGAGACATGCAATTCTCCAGCTCACTTGGCGTGGAGTTTGTCCTTCCTATGCAACACCTAATTAAACAGGCAAAATTAAAAATAAAGGGGCTCTGCCCAGCTCTTCCAGGCTCTGTAAACTGTGTTTCATCCTCAGTGTCAAAGGCAAGGTGAATGCTGTCTGCTGCTCACATCCAAGCCTCTGGCCATCCAGGCATCAAGGGTTGGGAGACAATCTTTTCCCAGCAATGTCTGTGATGCTGTAGGCAGCTCCAGAAAGTCTCCTGCTGGGAATGTCTCCAGAGTCACTCTGGATTTCTCTGGATTGTCACCTCACTGCTTCTTCTCACCCCCTAATCCCCTGACAGCAGTTGCCTGAGGTGATCAGCCTCATTTCTGCTGCTTCAGGGGCAGGATGTGCCTCCCAGCATCCTATGCCCAGGATCAAAGGGGCAAAGCCCCTTGGTGACACGGCTGCCTGTGGCATCCTCAGGTAAATCACTTCTTTAGGGGCAGTGTAATCAGCTGAGTGGCACTGGGGGTGCTTACTGGGACTTTGGGTGTCTGCCATGTGGTGTCTTTGCTTGGCTCAGTGTGACCTCCCAAACACCTTGGCAGTCTAGTTACCTGACTGGGGTAAGCTCAACTTTCCCAGTTTTAAAATAAAAGTGGTTCATGGTATGATTGCATTAACTCCCAGGGATCCTGCCAAGAGAACTCGTGTGCAGTGCTTCATTTGCAGAAGTTCTGGTGGAGCAGTTGACACCAAATCCTAGGAGTAGCTGCTCCTTTCCTCAGAGCTTCTCACCACTCAATTAAATCTGCCATAAATAAATCTGCCATGGCTCCCATGAACAGGTGAGGAAAGTAGAGGCTGGACTCCGTCTCCAATCCAACAATTAAACTCCTCTGAATTTGCTGGGAGCAAACTATTGAGTGAGAGGTTAAATGTCTGAAGGGATCTGGCATTTTGGACATGTTGCCTTATTCATTAAAATAGGGCTGTTTATGATAGCAAATGTTGACCATACTGGGGTGAGAACAGAGGTAAAGAATAATGAAAGGACAATCATGCAGCAGTGTACCTTTAAAAATTTATATTTTTGTTCATGATTTAAAGATACATGGAGAGGTACAGGAAGGTTTTGATGCTTAGGTTCCCTCGGGGGTTTATAATTCATTTAAACATCTCCCTAGGTTATTTTCTGAGCACTTCAGGAACACTAGGAACATTTCTTTGTGAAGTTTTACTGACAGGAACATGTAAGGCCAGCCTGAGTTTTTCTCTTACTTTTTGGATTATACCAGTGGCAATTAGCTATGCCAGGAGGATCAGCTACAAGGGGGTGTTAAAGATGTGTGACCTGTGGCCTCTGCTCCAGGGATTCCTACTTTTACCACTTTTTCAGCCTGTGCAGGCTGGACTGGCTCCTAGAACAAAAACCTGGAGCAAACCCCATTTTCCTGTGTCTCTTGAATCTGTGAGAGATCTTTGATTTTATTTTGTGATTGTTATTAAAACTTCCTGAAGAAGAAGTGGTGTGCATGACGTTGATTAAAAAAACCCCACAAAATACGGTTTTCACGATTGGACCTTTTTTTGTTTGTAATGAAATTGTATCACTGAAACTATACTCACTGCCATGCAGTTCAGAAGAGTTCAGTTCACCAACAGCAAAACTGATCACCCCAAATTTCATGGAAAATGTGTTTATATATTTAGATGACAGCTTAGGAAACTGTTAGCAGTATCTTACGAGGTGACAATTAGGAATTTTATGCTACTGGAAGATCTGCCTTCCAGTTTTAAAATGATCAGTGGAAAGCCAGGTATCTCCTATGATACATGGAGAAATGAACCCTAAAATATTTTCATTCAGTAAATGCAACTAAATATTTGGATGAAGATGGTTTAGTGTACTCTGCTGTTCTGTACTGGAATGAATCCATCATGTAGCTGGCTTCTCCCTGTTTCAGTATTAAGACCAAAGGGCTATGCTTGCAGCACAGCACCCTGGGAATTCAGCTCAGAAGTCCAATTAACAACAACTAATTCCCCATACTGCCTATTTACCCCTAAGAGCTGGCTAGATCTAATAAGTCATGCATTTTGCATTTAAGCTTCTAATGCCCAGAGGATAACAAAAATCCATCCCGATCACTTTTTATTTTCATCAGCTGAAGACAGAAGAAAGCATCCCTCCTTCCCCCTTCAGTGTAGCCATATCTCAGCACTCAGTCTGAGATGCCTCCTGCCCTCTCCTTCTGCCTCCCCACCTTACTTCTCCCTCCTTCTCCAAGAGGGCAGGAAGGCAATAACCCCACCAGGTGTGTTTTCTGTATTGATAAATACCTTTGAAAATGATGCAGAATTCCTTACCTTCAAACGATGATCTACTGCTTGTTCACTGGATAGTTTACTGCCCTTTAGACTGTCACACTGTCTTGTATGCCACACATGCTCCCCCCAAATTGGTTTTCACCACAGGAGCTATCAAGGTAGTGCCCTGCTATGAACATATTCTAAAAGCTCTTAGCTGTAACAGGCTGTAAATTGTAATTACCATGCTGTAACACGCTAAAGATTAGGTATATACTTACAATAATTAGAATGATCTTCTGCAACTCAATTTGGCTTACAATGTAACAGAGATTTGAACCAAATTCTCCAAAGGCAGAAGTCCAGCACATTACTACACACTTCAAATGCAAAAGGGAGAGGAGTAGAGAGAGAGAGAATGTGTATGTGCATTTGAGGCTTTGAGTAGTCCTTGTAGTTACAGCCTAAACTGTACATTAAATATTAGGCACACATTAAAATATCTAGCTAACTGTCCAGATACCTTTTTACTGGGGTTTCATAGAAAAAATTAAGACCTAGAGCTACCCCTATCCCTCTGTATTTATGAACTTTTGCAACAAAGTTTTGCCACATAAGATCACCGTGGTTGAAGGGAATTTGGAAGAAAAAGTGGTTTGAGAAGAGAACAGTGGAGCCTGTTAACATGTAAACCATATCACACTGCTTGGCAGCAAGAACATTGCACTGAAAAAAATGCCTGGGTCAATGTTAGGCAGTTGTTCTTGCAGAGCAGCTGGTTATTGCATAGAAAGCTTCCTACAAAATGTTTCTTCAACACTGTACTTTCCTGGGCATGGCAAAACCCCCAGAAGGTGTTATTTTTTCATGAAGCTGTGATGAACTTGGCTTGTGCTTGTGATCAGACTGGCCGTGCCTTACAGGGGTTTCTGAGTTGCATATTTGCAGATGGAAGGCCAAATTTTCAGAGGGGCTCCCAGCCAGCTTTCCAAGCCCTCAGCTGCCAAGCTGCAAGCTGAGCTTCTCACAGGTCCAGGAATCAGAACAACTGAGCTGGAATCGAGCTCTGATGAGCATCCCAGAGCAAAGGGCTGATTTTTCTCTCAGCAGATATGCCTGTGACCAAAGTCAAGGCAGCTGAATGCTGTGTTTCTGACATACTCAGGGGTGAGTTTCAGTAACTGGCTGTACAGAGCTGGCAGGTGCAGGAAGGGGCCTCCTATGAACTTCTGAAGAAAAGTCTTGGCTGCATCTTGTTCTTTTAGGTTGGTCTGAAGCCTCCTCTCTGTGGACAGCACAAAGAGCAGAAGTCTGGGAACAGGGTTCTGTGGAGAGGAACAGGAATCCCAAAACAGGACTCAGAGGAGAGCAGCACAATACCTGCAGCTCTGTAACACCCCATGCTCAAACCTCCTCTTCCTGGGAAGCAGAGGGCAGCAGCAGTAATGATTCTCTTCCTTTTAAAGCCTCTAGATTTTAAGTGCTTTGAGGAGGTTGAAGACAAGCATTAAATTTTGATTAAAGGGACACTGCCAACTTACATTAGGCTTAGAATTTAGGGGGTTGTAAAAGGCAGGCGTAGGTGGATGAGAGCTTGGGGTTTTTGGTGCAAATCCTTCTTTGCAGCAGGATGAAGAGAAGTATCTTGTCTCTGAGCAGAGAACAGAAGGCATCAAAATTTAACTTGAGTGGAAAGAAAAGCAACATGGTCCACTTTGGTTTTGCTGGTGAGGGAGAAGGAAAAGTAGAGGACAGATAGCATGTAACTTCCCAGATGTTTTACAGCTCTCCAGTTAAGTTCTTTGTTGGTTTCTTTGCTGTTTAAGGTTGTTTTAACATTGATAAAAGCCATGCTAAAGTCCTATTTTAAAGAAGGGACTAGGGTGAAAGGAAAGGTTACCACAGGTAACTACGAAGCTGCACTTTGTAAATGCCTTTTTTTCTGCTTTTATTTTAGAGTGAATATGCTTAGAAGTTGAAGTTTGTGTTTACTGTATGGTCCACTGCAGCTGACAAGGGAGTAGCTAATTATTTTCACTGATCAGAGAGATTTTCTGCAGCTAATTTTGCCTAGAATAGGAGCTGGATCTGAACCAAATTTTCCAGGGAGAGGGTGTAAAATACAGGACCTTACTGTAGCTTTAATATACACGAGCCCTGCTGCAAGAGTGTTACCCCAAAATGCTCATTCTCAGAGAAATGATGGGAATGTGAATCCAGCTCTTCATCTGATAAAAAAGCAGCTCCCTGAACAGAGCTATTTTGGTTTATAACAGCCAAAGGCCTGATCCCACATCCTAACAAGAGAGAGCTGCAGCCACAGAAACCTTTTGCAGCAAAGTTGCATCTCTCTTTGGTCTTGGCTCAACCAAAAGCTGGGGTTCTGCTGTGGATTTCTCTGCAGTCTTTGCAATATTCATTTGACCAAGCCTCCCAAGGGAAGAGGCCAAAGAAATCACAGTGAAAGGCATCAGTGGCCACGATTTTTTTTTTTTTTTTTTCAAAAAAGAAAGACTTTTGAGAGACATTTGGAGTGCAATGATAGTGCCTCCTCCCAGGTCCCTGCAGCAGGTGAGAGATGCTTCCCAAAGCTGTAGCATGAAGTGTATATAATATGGAGCAGGGAGGATGAAATAAGGCCATGCATTGGAGATGGGAGAGGGAGGAAGAGCACTGGAACCCAAATTGAAAACTACTTGTTAAACAAGGTTAATTTGTTCTCCTTCCACACTGTAAAATGGCTTCAAACACTTCTAAACTAGGTCATTTGACTGCTCAAGGAATACATGGTGCTAGGCAGCTGTCTTTAGCAACAAGTTTATTGGAGAGTTTGATTGCATCCCAAAAGCATGCTAGATATTTCTGACCATATCAAAGAAAAACTCAGCTATATTATCAAGGCACACTAATGAGGTGGTTTGTTTAATTGAAATACTTTAAGTTTCCATGTAGTACAGCATGAAAAAATCATTATTTTCATTAGCTGAGCTACTCGTTAGCTGAAAATCTAAGTTACAAAATATCACAGTGTGAGATAATAAATACATTGTAAAATGCATTAAATCCAGGTTATTAAAAAGAATTTCTATTTAAAATATATAGCCATGTAATTTGAGCATAATTCCTGGTATCAGGAATCAGATTTGGTTCTTTGAAAAAAATAGCCTAACCCAAAGGACCTCATCATGCTGTCATTGCAATCACTGTCAAAACCCTGGCCTGTTACCAGCAAATTAGGAAGCACTTTCTAGGTTGTATTTTTAGGGGCAAATGTTTACCTAACAGTGTAGGACTTGAAGAATTTGTGGTTTTTATGTAAGAGAAGACATCTTCATGGGACATGTCCCATGTCTTTGGTGGAAGGTGGTTTAATAGCTGTACTGATCTCCTCTAGAGGGTGAAATTGGAGTGAAAAGAGAAAAATGGCTGGAAGGGATCTCTGGAGCTCATCCAGTCCAACTTCTCTACTCAAAGCAGGGTCAGCTGAATCAGTTTGCCCAGGACTGTGCTGAGCTGGGTTTTGAGTATTTAATTTGAATTTCCTGTATTTTAGTGTTTTGGTCTCTGTGTTCTTTACTTCCTCTGACTCAGTATTTGTACAGATTTGTAAGGTTCCCCTTGAGCCTTCTCTTCTTGAGGTTAAATGAGCTCAGGGTCCCAATCTGCATACCATGAGCTCCTCCTGATCATCACCATTTAAACACTGACCTGAGATGAAGAGGAAACTGTGTTTTGGTTCTCCATTCACAGGTAGGCTTGGTATGTAAAAAACACAAAAAATAAGTAAGTAAAATAAAGCTCCAGTGCAACTATTGCTTTCTGTAGGTTTATAATGGGGCCAGCTTTATCCTTCTTCCCTGCACCACCACCCTCTCCATGTTTTCTTAGATGAATGAGGGTATCTTGTCCTCAATTCTCAGCTCAGTGGTTCCTTCCTAACTTATTGCTCTATGTACACCAAGGGATCTTCTTCCTCATCTCACCAGTACTTTCTTTCTCTCTTCCCTTGCTGAGGGATTAGCTCACCAGCACTGTGGGATTTGTCTTGATAGCATTACTCTGTCACTAATCTAGCCAGCACAGGTCACCATGGCTGTGCAGAAACAGCCCCAAGGTTTAGCATCTGAATCCCTGAGGAGTCCTGGGCATGCATTCAGCTCCAGATGTTGGCATCCAGTGATGTTGACACATCTTCACAGCTTATTGCTCTCCCTGGCAGCTAAGAGAGGAACCCTGAATGGTGCCACCAAGAGCACATGGACACGGGAGGAGACAGAACAGGAATGCTGCAAGATCCCCTCAGCCAGCCAGCAGTTCAGGAGAGTGTCCAGATTACAGATGGTGCAATAATCTCACAACTGGCCAAATTCAAAGCCTAAGCAATACTTATATGGAGATGAGCACGCACGAAAGGCTGCCAGTGTGACAGGAGAGGGGCCAACACTGAGGCTTGCCCAGGAATGGGCACGCTGCCCCTCAGAGCCACCTGCTGAGATCAGTCATGCCAGAAATGCAAGTAATCCTGGTAAGGCAGGTGCCTGGGGAGATCAAGTCCTTAGTCAAAAAGAAAACAGAAATGCAAAAGCCCAAGCCCAGGCCACCTTCATAATTCCTACTGGGGCCGACAGGGATGTGGGTTGCAGATTAGTACTACTGTTAGCTCTCTGTAATAGGGCTTTTCTTATCCCATTTAAGTAGAATAAAGAAGCTTCATTTGTTAGCTTAAAAAAAAATCAAGACTTTAATTCTTGATCATTGCTCCCAAGAGAACCCAGTTGGAGTTCTCTCATCATCACTGATCGAGTCTGAACTTTTTTTGTTTGCTATTCAATTTCATTTTCTTTCATCATTTCAGAGCACTAACAGGCTTTCAGCCCTGCTGAAATACAGGATGGAGCTGTAGCTATATTGCAGTGAAGTCCCTGTAGCAATGGAAAACTGCTACGTAACATTTAGCTATGTAGTCTTCAGATAACAAGTGGTAGAAAAACACAGGACCAGATAATAACTTGGCTTTTTCCTCTTACTATTGCTATAACTCCTTCTGTTCCTCTACATTTTTCCACAGATATTTCCAAAGAAGGAATGATGCTGCCAAACAATCACATTGCCAGAGAGTGCATTTTCAGCCCAGAGGCAGGTTTTCAGGTTTTCTTCCAACTTCTTTTTAGTTTTCCTTTTTTTTTTTTTTTTTTTCCTTAGATAAATGCAGTGTCACTATAGTTTCCAAGCATGGCTACTATGGCTAATTTCTCTTTCATCCACTGACATGTCAGTTGATCAGGTTAAGGTGAAATTAAAGCACCTTTGCCATGTTGTATGTGGATCCTATGGGGCAGCTTCCACCCAGCATCACCATGTCCCAGATGGGCTATTTTGGGTTATCATAACAGATTGTTTATTAATTAGGTTAATTATACAAAAGCTTCTCCCTAAGCATAACCAGGGGATTGGAGGGTTCATCCATGACTGTTTTGCCTTCATGTATGGAACCTGCAAATAATGCATGCAGTAAATACCTCAAAAAGCACAGTGATAAGCTTTGCACAAGTTCTGAACTGAACTAAAAGTTTTCATAAGGATAAAATTCTAAGCTGAATTGGATTGTGTTGTGGATAACTGCAGTTGAGGTTTTCTTCTGCAGATGGATCCATCCTCAATAGAGGGCAGTAGAGGATGAAGATGTAACATCTATTCACTTGGTTGTGTTCAGCTCAGTTCTCTAATATGCTTCGAGCTGGCTTTCAAATTGCCCCTTTTATCTTGAAAAAGAAGGAAGAAAGAGTGTTGGCCATCTGGAAGATACTCTGCCAACACCCAGGTGTTAGCATCCTTCTGTACCAGTGACTTGATCAACACCCCATCAAGTTGTGCTGGCTGGGTGGATGAATGTGTGAAAGCATGGAAAGGAGGGAAGTTAAGGTTTTCCTGGAAGGAAAAAGTCACCAGTCCTGTGCCTTCACAAGGGAAAAATCCTGGCATTGCTTTTTGACTGCTACCTATTGGCTCATGGCAGCCCTGGGAAACAGCACCAAGTTCTCTCAGTGAAAACAAATGAAGAGATAGAAATGATTGTATATAATCATACATATAGTGATCGTGCCAGTAGCAGAATTCAACTCCCAAGAGGTTTTGCTTACAGCTGGAGAATCCTGCTGGCTTCAGCCCCGTGGAGATCTAGAGGTATCCCTGAAAACTGGAGGAAGGCTAATGTCAGCCTCATCTTTAAGAAGGCTTCCAAGGAGGACCCAGGCAATTACAGACCCATTAACCTCACTTCAGTCCCTGGGAAAGTGATGGAGTGAATCTTCCTGGGGACTATCACAGCTCAATTGGAACACATGACTGGGAAAAGCCAACATGGATTTATCAGCAGCAAACGATGCTTGATAAACCTGATTGCCCTCTACAACAAAGTAACCCTCTTGGTTGATGTAGGATGAGTGGTGGACATCTACCTGGACTTTTCCAAGGCTTTTCATACAATACCCCACAGCCTTCTCCCGGAGAAACTGACTCTTCCTGGCCTTTATCACAGCACAGCATCTGCCAAGTTGGAAGGGACCCATCAGGATCATCAAATCCAACTCCTGTCCCTGTGCAGGGCACCCCCCAGGATCACACCATGTGCCTGAGAGCATCACTGTTGAAAGTCCAGCATATTTATATACTTTGCAAGTGGTCTGGGTGGGGAACTGGCTGACAGACTGTACTCAGAGGGTGAAAATAAATAATTCATCCTTCAACTGGCAATGGGTCACAAGTGGAGTCCTCCAGGGATCAATATTGGGCCTGATGCTGTTGAACATCTTCATAAGACCTGGGTGATGGCATCAAGAGCACCCTCACTGATGCCACCAAGATGAGTGGAGAGGTTGACACCCCAGAACCTCACATCCCCTCTAGGAGGACTTGGGCAGACTGGAGAAGTGGGCTAGCAGAATATGTTATGCAGAAATCACAAATATTGGATCTGAACTCAGTTTAGAGACAGATTATGAAAGGCCCTTGGAAGACAGATAAGAAGGAGAGGGAAAGAGTTGCTTCAGAAGGATGAGGAACAGGATGTCCATACAGAAGAGCTTCCAGCAGGATGTGACAGCAACATAAGGTGGGGTAGAGTGAGAATGAGTCCTAATCCCCTAAATCTCTCACAGCAGTCACCACAACTGGGCACTTGTCCACAAAAAGAAAAGAAGCAAATAAACAGAAAGGCAGAGCCACCACTCAGGGAAGATTTTTTGGATGAGTATCTGCCTGCATCAGCCAGAATTCTTCTGGCCCTTCTTTTCCATAGTATCCTATGTACCAAGCTTACATGGGCTGCACTTCAAAACAAAACAAACAAAACAAAATGACAATCTTTCCCTAAATACCTTACTCTTCTGCAAATGCCAGCATCAAGATGGCCAGAAGGTTCACTGGGGAGAGAATCAAGACATTGCTGTCTTCCCACTCTCTGGTGGCTGAGTTCCTCTGCCTTGTAGCTAACCTGCTGCAGCAGCTCTGTTCAAAGCTGCAGAAGTCCCAGTGGTGATGCCAGCAGACTCCAGTCCCAGGGATGAGAGCTGCCTCCTGCAGAAGCAGCAGCACAGGCAGCTCAATAGCTTGCTTTCCCAGGAGGTGATGAGACTGGTTGGGACAGTAAATAATTAGCTTTTCTGCCTTTGGCTATAGAAATGATTATGAATTTTTAAGCAATGAGAGTGATTGAAGCCATTTCTGTTTGCTTTCTTTTAGTTGTGTTACAAAGTTTAGCTTCAAGAAGGAAAATACCCTCAGAGGAGGCTGACAGACAGGTGGGGAAGTATTGAGATGCCAAGAGATCAGAGGTAAGTCGGTGAGCATTAAAAGCTGGGGAGAAGGGCTTGATAAAAGGGGGTGGCTTTCATAACAAAGGAATTATCTTTCTTGTTCAGTCCTTCCTTTATCTGATAAGATGCTATTCCCCAAGAAAGTTGGCTCCTGGGACGTGAGTTTCAAGCAGAAGTTGAACATGAAAGTTTATTTTTTGGCAGAAGTTACTTTCACTTTAATTTATTTATTTTTGTAAATTTACCCTAATCTTTTTTTTTTTTTTTTTTTTTTAATTAACAGGATGCTGAAAGAGGAGTTGTGTCTATTAAGAGACAGATAGGATTTAATCTCAGAAGGCTGCTGCCTCCCCCATGGCCTGCCCAAGGCTGCCTGGTTATGCTGACAGCAGTTTTGCCTCCAGGACTCTTGTCCCCCCCTGACAAACCAGCAATGGATCCCCTGATGCCACCTGTTGGGACATTGGCTCTTGATCAACCTCCTTGGCACAGCAATGAACCTGGAGGTGCTTCAGGTTTTGCACACAATGCCTCACAAACTTCACAGCTTGCCCTGTCAACTGTAATTAATATTGATAATCACACATAGGTTAGCAATTAGTTATAAATCAGCTATCTTTCCCTGGAAAATGCTTTTCAGGTAAAAACACAGGAGGACATTTTCAGGAGGTTCCCTGTTTACCTCCTCTACTACCCGGATGCATCTGCCTTGCAGTTTTCTAGTGGTTTTGAAGCCATTGCTAAAATATTCTGGATTTTCAGTGGCTCCTCCACTTTGTCCCTGCCCCAGCTGGGTCTGGCTGGGCCAGAGGGCACCTTTCCCCAGCTCAGATGTAACCTTGCTGTTACCCAGGCACACCAAGTCCCACATTCTTGCTGCTGTTGCAAAGGGGACTGCAGATCAGTCCCTGCAGACACCTTCCCATCAGATGAATGTGCATTGAAAAACTTCCTCAAGGTGGCAGTGAGGGCCCAGAGCAAATGGCTCCTAAAATATCCATCTGTGGTATCCCACCATGGCACCAGGAGCAGTTTTCCCTGCTGGAAAGATCAGAATTGGTTGTGATTGCTGACGGGATTTGCTGCAAACCAGTAGCAGAAGCTGAATGAGGATCCTCCAAGCCCTGCAAGAGGGAGACCAAGAAACAGATCCCAAAAGAAGGATTTTTCTGCATCCTGGAGGAAAGTTAAAAGGCTGAAAAAACAGGAGACAGTGGGAACTTCTGCTAAACAGGGTGTGACTTCAAAATTCCCTTCTCAAGATGATCCCATCAGCACACAAAGAAGACACAATTTCTCTGTGTTGAAGAGGCACCAGGCAGTGACCAGTTAGAAAATGCAACTCCAGGTTTAACCAACCAAAACCATTTCCCTTCAAAGTCCTCCTTCATAAATTTATAAAGATTATAAAGGGCTGGAAAGAATCTCCTGCAATCACCTTGTCCCACACTGTGAGCCAGGATTGGGTTCAGCCACCTCCTCCCAGGAAGGTCTTGGCCAAACCTGTTCTCAGCTCATTTGTAGCTCAGCTAAAAATTTCTCTGCTGCAAATCCCACTGATTTATTTTTGTCCATCTCACAGTGGCCATGCAGGAGAGATGATGGCTGTCCTCTCTAAAGCAATTGTTTACATATTGGAAAACTTACATGGTTTCCCCCATAGTCTTTTTCCTCTAGACTAAACAAACCCCGTTTCTTCAGCATTTCCTCATCACTCATGTTTTATAAACCTTTCATCATTCCTGTTGCTTTCTTCTGGACAGTCTCAAATTCATCTGTAGCCTCAGTTCTGCTGGACCCTGTTTGGCCATGGCTGACAATCTGTCCCCAAGAAAAATGCCACACTTCTGACCCAGACATTACAGATCTGCTGCCAGATTCAGCATCTTTTCATGGCAGGAGGAAGCATCCTAGCTTCTGTTAGTACCAAGAAATAGAAATAAATAGAAATAAAATCAACCAACCAACCAACCAACAAAAAGCCTCACATTCTTGAAGGTGCTGCATCAGTTTTGTACTTCAGTGGCTGTTGTCTTTATAAAATCCTTACAGGTGTTCCTTGGCTGCTCCACCAGGCAGGGGCCTTGCAGTTAGAAGCCCTGGTAGAAAAGTCCCTCAAAAGGCAGTGTAATTGAAGTCAGCATTCAAAACATTTTGAGTAATCAAAAGCCTAACCAGCCTCCAAATAGAGGCAGAATCAAAGAGCCTGGTGTGGAAAGAAACCCAATGACCCTGAAGGCATGAGCAACCAACCCAAGGAGATGAAATACCAGCTGAGGGAAATGGGGGAGGAACTAATGGCATCAACAGTGGAATAACAAACAAATTCAGGAGACTTCAAAAAGTGAATTAACTGGGCTACCGTATTACATATGTTTTGGAAGTATTTGGGATAAGGAGAGGTCTGTGTGAGCAGGGTGCCCAGGCTTGGTTTAATTTCCCACCGTGGAGGTCACTGGGTGTTTCCTCCCTTGTATCAGCTGTGGCCACCAGCAGGGACCTGTGGAGCTTTGGATGGTTCCAGACTCTCTTGCCTTCTCACTAAGCTTGAAAAAGGGGTTTTGCACTCCAGAGTTTTGTTCATCTGTATCAGCTACAAACCTCCTCACAACAATATTCTGAAGCCATGGTAACTGCTATCCTGAGCCATGCAACTTCTGGTTGTAGTTTGTTTACTGAGGAGGTGCATTCAACTCAGAACCAGCCTCATTTCCAAAGATTTTTTTCCTTCTGTGGTTGGACTGAGGATGCACAAAATACTCAGCAAAACACAGCGTCAGCATCTCATCTCTGATTAGAGCTCTTTATCAAGGAAACCTCCTTGACTTCAACTGCCAGACCAATTCATGGATCCCTCCTGCCTGTTCATGGAGCTAAGCAGCATCTTCACCCCCCATACATTGGCTCCTGTGTTGCTTATAACTTTAGGAGAGAAGCAGAAACTCCGTGTTGTCTGCATCATGGAGTTCTTTTAAAGGGGAGAACTGGGACCAACTCATTTGAAGGAGGAGACTAGCAAAGAAAGAGAAGACTTTGGTGCAATTCATTTAGCAAGCTTTCAGCCTGATGTTTGTTTAATCAATGTGGATGAGAGCAAAATTCCCCCACAGCCCCTTTTAAACACCTCAGCTAAGAAAATAAGCTTGAGTGTGGTAAAGAGCATGTTGATATCCCAAGGGACCAGAGAAAGTGCAACAACAGAGTGCCTCATGCATAAGGGGGAGTATTAAGCATATTTAAACCAAACATTTCTTTCCCTTTCCTTTGGGATAAAACTATTTCCCATAGAAACTAAGGCTGTGCCCCTACATGTGTAGCCCGGGGAGAGATGCTTTGATGTGAAAGAGAATCCCGGTAAAGTACCGGATGCAGAAGCCAGTGTGGAAATAGGAGGGACTTCCAGAAGCAGGAAAAAGCATTGTCCCAGAGGGGCTTCCATCACCCCCCCCCAGGTCATCACTCAGACTGTCTGGCTAGTTTCCTCCTGCCACTCACTTTGCTGGAAAGAAAGTCTTGTCTCAGGCATGGGGCAAAAGTTTGTAACTTTTCCCTCACTTGACAGCTGACAATGTGAAGATGTGAGAAATGTGAGATTTTAGGGCATAATCAAAATTATTAAAGAAAAAACAAGCTAAAGCAAAAACCTCATGAATGGGAAACCAAGATCTGCTTTCAAGTGTACCACAGAAAACTTAGAGAAACTATAAGAAAAGCAGGAGTGGCTTAGATTGGATTTGATCTAGGGAAAAGGGGAGAGTGACACAGCTCTCTAAGGTTTTAAGAGGAATGCAAAGAAATGAACATGAGTGTTAGCATAAAATCCTTACAAATACATGCACTTACACACTGTTGGAGCTACGCAGTGGGATGAAGGGAACCTGCACACAAAGTGCAGCTGATTTGCTTTACATTATTTGTAGAACAGTCTTAAGAGACCTATGGTGCCTGAACACACACCTGGTTTTGCAGGACTGAGAGCCCACAAGGAGCTTGTTCTAGAAAAAAAATCTATGATGCTTTCTTTCTCCATTTTGGTCTTGATAGGAGCCCAACATTACTCTGTCCCTTCTTCACTCCTCACTGAGCTCAGTGCTGGTTGTGGCCCTCAATTCCAATAGTGAGAGAGAGCACTGACAGGGCCATTGGGTGACATAAAAAGAGCAGGAGTCCTCCTGCATGCTCATGAGCAGATGCTTGTTGCATGGAGAGTCTCTCCAGCAGCAGCAAAGGAGAGTATGAACCATGATAACTTCTTACTGTACAGTAAGTTCATCCCCACCTTCCAAGTTTTCCCCATTATCAAGGTTCTTGTGGGTGCTGGATCTGAAACAGCTGATAGGCAACTGAAATATCCTTTGATCAGAAGACCTTATCTGGGCAAATGGCCCTACAGTAGTAATTTGTGCATTTTTAAGTATTTCAGCACGAGACTCACAGATAATAAACTACATCATTGGGGTTTTTGTATGCTCTGGTGAGTGAGGCCACATCCAGTGTGGCATTCTGCAACAAAAAGTCTCTCAGCACTCCCACTAGAAAGCTGAGAGCATTCAACATTCCATCCCAGGGTAAAATCTGGCACCTCATTTTACACCCAGAACGATGTATTTGTTTAATGATATAATTGAATTTATTACTTAATTGAATTTGTTAAGTGAATTTGTGGAATTATGTCTTTGGTGACTAGGGAGGATTTGCTAGTGGTGATGTCTGAAGTTAATGGTTCATGCATTTTTATTACTAAGTTAGCACCTGGTATATATCTCACATAGATGAAGAACACTCCCTGTCTTCAACATCTCCTTGCACTGACTGTCTGCTAAACAGATGACTGCTCTACCTGCTGTCATTAAAGCTAAGCAGAATATTGGCATATGGACCTCTGAGCACTAACATCTCTGACTGAAGATCCGAGGACCTGAAGAAGGTCAGCTCTCCTGAAAATTGAGCCACAGGATCAACATTACAGCTAAATCTGATCCACATTTCCCTGGATGTCCAGTTGGCAACTTAAGGTCCTTTGAAATAAGATCCAGAGCTGGAGGAAGCTCCAAGCCCTCCTGTATATGGAGGGGTTTCCTCTCTCTTTAATGGGAGTAAGAGTATTTTGCTCTTGCAGAGGGAGCCCTGAGGTGTATTTAATTAATGCTCATTATGAACTCTGTGAGGAGCTTGAGAAATAAACATTATTATAGCTTCAAAGCCTAGGGGATCACTCAGGTTTTACTCAGCTCTTTTATGCGGGCAGAGTTCTTCCTGACCTCTGGAAAATTGAAGTAGATGGAAGAAAGTCTTCAGAATATGGCCCATAATGTACCTGGACTGGACTTTCCTCTAATCTGTCCTACGTTCTTTGGGGCCCATCTATTCATTGACTGGATCAGCCTTTCAGAGGTGTTTCTCCACCAGTCATGGATCTCATATAAGCACTTGCCTCCTATCAAAGAGTCTGGCCCTATTAATAATAACTTTAAAGGGAACAGAGAAAGAGGAGACAAGAATTAGATTAATAAGAATTTTTCTCTCACCCAAGTTTTATGTTCTTTTCTTTAATCTTTTTTTATCAAGGCAACTGTATTCTGAAAAGCCTCAGGGTACAATAAACAACAGAAGGTGATGCAATGGCTGCTCAGTATTGCTGGATGGGTGAATCACCCTGCTAGCTGCCTTGGTGGGACAGATCACTCGAGGGCTGCCTTGAACATGGGCCACAAAAAGTAACTCTGTGCTAATGTCATGATGTGACATGTCAGCCTTTTTATTTCTCAACACGTTGCTTTTCAGTTGCGCGTGGATAAGGTCACGAGAAAAGGGGCCCGTGGGGTATATTAAAAATTATACCTGGGCCTTATTTTTATCAAAGCTCAGTTGGTACTGAGTGGGCAAATCCTACAGCCCGTGCTCACACCGGTGAGCAGCTGGTCATGCAAAAAATTCCACTGATTCAGCAGAGCATCTCAAGTGAGCGAGTGCTCCTGTGTTGGAATTAGTATTGAGGGTTTTCCCACCCCATCCTGCTGGTTTTCACACAAAATGCCACACTCTACTTGGTTTCTATGGTGTATCAGGGTTTTGTGGTTTTTTTTTCTGGGTTTTATGATAATTGTATGGGACCAAACTGAGAATGCACTGCTTCCAGAAGTATATCTGATCATTAAAAATTAGCCCTGCAGTCATACTTCACCAAAAGCAAAATGACCTCTTTTTGCCTTTCTTTCTCTGCATGAGGCCCTCAATAATTAAGATCCCAAAACCTGACCTGCCTGGCAGAGGAGGCTGTTCTCTGGGTTTGTACCTGAGGTCCTCTAACCAAATGACACTTCTGACATACAAGGCATAACTCTTGGGGTTACCTGTACAACGTCATGGCTGTGACATGCTCTTGCTGTAGGTATTTAATTATACTGACCTATTGCCTTACATCTGGACTCCATGAAAACACTTGGGGCTTTCAGGAAGCAGGCACAGAGGCAGCAAAGAACATTTGTGACTTTAGGAAATGCCTCTGCAGAACTATCCCTGACCAGGCTCTGCAAACCAGATCTTCTCCACAGTGTTTTGTGGCGTTTTCTCTCTTTGCTTCTTGAAAGTCTGCCTGCTCCACTTCAAAACCCCAAACTTGCAGGGTCTGAAGTAACAATTGTAGTACTGTCAGATGTCCCCTGGGAGTGGGATGTGGTAGTGCATGGCTATAATCAGACCACATAGTGCCCAGAGCAGAAAGAGAGGCTTACACTTTATGCTGAGCTGTCTGTGCAGGAGGAGAAATCAGGCCAGCGTGGGCTGAAATGAAGTTATGCTGTTGCTAATAAACAAAACCCACCGTGCTGCACAATATTCACATAAGGACATCTGTCCCCTTTGCACCAGGGAAGAGATATGTAACAGCAAAGGGGTCTAAAAGCTTTCCTGAGGCACGTCACCACGGCAGGAATTTAGGATGACAAATGTCTGGCCAGCACTGCCATGCAGTGGTCGAGCAACCCAGGGCAGCCCAGCAGTGCCACAGGTAAAAGGGATGGCTGTCCCAGCAGGAGCAGATCCCCCATGAAGCTGGCCCAAGCTGGCTGGCAGCTGCAGAAAGAGCCCAGTTTGGGATTAGGAATGGCTGCCTCAGTACCTACTTCAGTATCAGCATCCTTTACAAGTCTCACAGAGCAGTGAAGTTCGTCCAGCTCCCCACCCCAGGCAAAACCCCAATGGAGCAGTAGATAGAGAAGGATCTGGTGACCATCTTCATCTGCACAGGACATCATAAGCTATATTTGGGGGCCAGAATCTGGCTGTGAGTATATGCCTACTCCTAAGCTCCTTTCAGCTGCATGTTTTGAAGACTGATTTGCCTCTTACATTTTGATTTGATATGCGGTGGAGAAAGAAACTTTTCAGAGATAAGCCCTTTCTCTCTTTTGGCATTAACATTTCTCATTTTCTTTTGATTTAAAAGATTTACAGTGACTGCAATGAATGCTCACGTGTTAGAAATAAGTGATGCCACTACATTTTTACAAAGGAGACCAGAAAGAGACATCATTGTTATTTCTATTTAGCTGTGCTTGCTTTATGAAGGAGTGTTTCTGAGATGAAAGAAGTAACTGTTATTGCAAAGTACTCTCCATTTTGAATCCAGAAAATACAGGAAGCTGAGCAGTCTCTTTGTTCATCCAGCTACTGCTGCTGCTGGAGACAAAGCAAATCATGCACCTACATAGTCTTATGTTGATTTTGCTTTTCTTAGACAAAAGCTTTTTTAAGGGGTGGGGTTGGTCAACAAGAACGGAGGAAAAAGGATTTGCAGTTCCAGCTGTACTGCCTTCTGCATGCCCTTGGTCAGCTTTCATCTCTCCCATTGCTGTATACATTAGGCTAGGGCAAAATCAATCCAGAGAGAGAGAGGGAAGCAAAGCCTGGGATAATTCTGGCATCCTGGGAGAAATCTTGCCTGTAGAGATACGGAGCAGCAAAGATTCCCTGAGCTGACACAGCACCCAGCCCCTCCAACTGCAGTCTGCTGGGTTAGTTAGGTTAGTTAAATAAAAATGAAGTAAATAAAATTAAATAATTAAATGGTTAAGTTAAATAAATTGCGTTAGTCAGCTAGTTAAAGAAAAAAAGATACTGATGGTTGTTCCCCCGCCTCCACTGTTCATGAAATTTCAGACTGGAAAGCTGTTGACCAGATCTACAGATGAGGAAAGCATTTCCAAAAATGTGACCAAAGACTTTTTCCTTGCTAAATTTTAAGAGTTCAAAAGTCAGTCAAGACTTTAATATATGTGTGTCAATTCTAAGGAAGCACAGGTTTAAAATCTTCTGGAAGAAAATTTGAGAAAGATGAGTAAATTTGCTGACAGTTTGAGAAAGTGAGTAGATAGCACTTACTCAGAACAGACATATGCTAAAGAGGTATTGTTTCTTCCTAAATTTCAGCATTTTTTTACATCTACTTAAAAAATAAAATCAAGCAGAATGAACCACACCAATTACATTATATTGACATTAAATACAGCTTTAGGGTCTTCCAAGAGAAAAGGATTTTGCCCTTCTGAATTTTGCTGGTAACAAATTCAAGCCAGGGAGACTAATTGTCATGGGTTAAATCTTCAGCAGCAGGAAATCAGCATGGTTTAGCAGAATTCAGTACTAGAGGTGAGGCCCTGACACTATGTACTGTTTCTCCTTTTGGTGCCTACTTGAGTTACAAGGTGGGGTGGCTCCATGTGTCGTGCAGTAGGAAGAAAAAAAAAAAAAAAGGCAAACAAATATCTAGGAGAGGAATTAGGCAAGTTAATTGCACAACAAGAAAAGACAGGAAAGTCCCATGAAAACAGAGGCAGTGCAATGCTGTCCCTGTGCTCACTGACCTGAGTCCAGAGACATGTGTTAACAGCACACACCGCAGCCCCAGGCAGAAAAATGTGATGTGGTTGACAAAACTGTGGCATGACTAAAGACAGAGCATGTGAATTGTATTTATGTACCAGTCTCTGAAGTGGAGAGCATATTGTCAAGCAGCCTGAGGGAGCTGTATCATATGCAGCTCCCCGTGCAGCATGGTATAGCTGCATCCCATTAAGATGCTGGAACGGAATATATTAAATATCCTCTCGGAGGCTAAGGGTCCAATCCTCCTGCACTGAAATCAATACAATTTTTGCAATTTATTTTTAATGGGAAGAGAACCAGACCCTTTCAGCTGCATCTGAAGGATTCACATGCATACACAGCAATCGGAAAGCCTAGCAGAGAGCTGTGTGCCTTGCACTCCCCCAAACACCCTTCCCTAGTCCACATCAGAATGACTATGGGTAGGTCTATACCATACCATAGGCAATGTATATGGGGACAGATCTATGACTACTCTGCCTATACCCTGCCCCAAAGCCAAGCAATCCATTCACTGAGCCAAAACTATCAAACGCTGTCTTTCAGAGCAAATAAACCAAGCCTAGAGCAGAGAAATTTGTTTTCTGATTGTAATACAGACATAGATGTACCCTAAAAGATAGCAGCATTTTATAGTCTGCTGTTACAAAAGCCACCACCTGCTTATTTCCTTCTCTCCATAACTTTTTGCTTTTCCTTCACTCACAGCTCACCTCCAGGTAAATAACTTGTGTGTGTGATTTTGTTTCCAGCTCTCTCAGGAAACAGACAGAGCCAGAGAAATAATCAGAGCTTTAGTACACCAGCTTCCTGCTCTGCTTCTCAGGGAGAACAGGCTGGGTCCTGTTCTGCCTTCCCCTGGGCAAAGAGAGGACACTGCTGATGTTGGTGGAGCTAAATGAACATAAAACATCAAAAACCAAGATAGAGTCATCCACAGAGGGGATCCTGGGCTAAAAATACAGGGCAATCTCTTAAAAAGCCAGCTATTGAATTACACAGGAGTCTCCTTTAAGTGCAAAAAATTTTAAGTTTTCCATTTGAACTGAAAATATAACTCAGCACCTCCTGAAGGCTCGGAAGCCCTGTTGGCACATTTTGAAAATGCCATTAGAAAAAAACCAAACAACCAAAACAAATCCCACCATGCTCTCTTGTAACCAAGTGCTGGATGTGGCAACCAATAGTGGTCCTCTTCCCAGGTGGTGATGTCCTGCACTGTAGCTCTGCTTCAAAAAAGAAGCTTGGGAAGGAGCCAGTTTTGGGTCCTGCAGAGTCCCTGCCTGCTGTGCTGTGGGCAGGAGCAGTGTGCTCTGCTGCAGCAGAGGGGCACACTGAGCTCTAAATCCTACAGGACCCAAAACTGGCTCCTTCCCAAGCTTCTTTTTTGAAGCAGAGNCTCTTAAAAAGCCAGCTATTGAATTACACAGGAGTCTCCTTTAAGTGCAAAAAATTTTAAGTTTTCCATTTGAACTGAAAATATAACTCAGCACCTCCTGAAGGCTTAAAAATGCCATTAGAAAAAAAACAAACCACCAAAACAAATCCCATGGTGCTCTCTTGTAACCAAGTGCTGGATGTGGCAACCAATAGTGGTCCTCTTCCCAGGTGGTGATGTCCTGCACCATAGCTCTGCTTCAAAAAAGAAGCTTGGGAAGGAGCCAGTTTTGGGTCCTGTAGGATTTAGAGCTCAGTGTGCCCCTCTGCTGCAGCAGAGCACACTGCTCCTGCCCACAGCACAGCAGGCAGGGACTCTGCTCTTTAATAAATTATCTTACTGCATTGCTACAGGAACCTCTCTGTACAGGTAAACCAGGATAAATTTTATGTGCTGGCCACAGGAGCTGAGTTTAGGAGGCTGTTTGCTCATCCCATTCCCTTAACCATCCATCATTCAGTGCACCCCAATAGCATCTGTAAAGGTGAGGCCACTTGGAGATTTTCATTTCACAGGCAGCCAACTCCGTCTGCTTGGAAAGAGGCACTTTGAGTTTTACATGAAGCACTGAACTGCAGCAGCAGGTTCAGCTTCTCACCACAAACTCAGTTACTTCTCAGTGGCACCTCTGGCAGGTATCTGAAGCAGAGAACCAACATGCCACACCTCGGATTTTTTGGGTTTTTTTTTCTCTTGTCTGTGTTGGGAAGATCTCACATGAGTTTTCTTAACAGCTGAACATGCCACACTCTGAGGAGCTCTGTGAAGAGGGGCAGGACAACATGGATGGTTTGTCCAGACTCTTCAAAGAGAGGCAGCTTGTTTTTGTTCCTGCTGAGTCAAGGGACAATTTGTACAACAGCACTGAAGGATTTCCCCTTCTTCATTTGCTGATTGCATAAACCAAACACAGACCCAGTGAGCATCAGGGCACGGATGAAAAGAAGAAAAACTGGGAAGCACATGGGCCAATTACTGAATATATATATATATATACACACACACATATATATATACATACAGAAGCAATGGTTCCTCTGCTCTGCCAGGGCTGAGAGGCAGGGCTTTCTCTCAGCCAGGCTCCAGGAAAGGCAGCAGGTTGCACATGAGGCTTTCTCCTGTTGGAGTGGTGGAAGGTGGAAGATACATCTGTGCAATAGGGTGCATGGTTAAAAGCACATCTGTTGGTGCCTGCCTGCCAGAGTGCTCCTCATGCATCATTGTGTAGGACTAGGATGTACAAACAGCCCATCTGAAGTGAGGGGTGTCTTTACCTCAAGGGTTGCTTGTCTTTTAGTGCATGATAATTGGTTTTATTTGCAGGTATTGTCTTCAAAACAGTTCTGGCTTTTGGCCACCTCAGAAGATGTTTTATCCAGCTATCAATGCAATTTTTAAACCTTTTAAAAAATTCTTTCCTCCAGCTGATTTAGCCCCTACCAGTGATTAGACCCACAAGAGAAGCATCCTGTGTCCTCTCTCAGCACCACTGATGGGGCTGAAAATAGCCATGGGAAGCTTTACTCCATCATGCTGCACTGGACCAAGCAGTGGTGTCCAGGCCACCAGGCTCAGCTGGGCCAGACAACTGGATCAGGCCACAGTTACTGGATAAACAGCATTTTTTGTCCACTAGAGTTGTGCCATCTAAAAAAAAAACAAAACCAAAAAAAATCATGCATTGCTCACATTTTGCCTCCAAACACTGATGGTGATCTTCTTGATGCTTGACTTGGTGGGCAGCTGTTTCAACCAGGACTGAGGGCTCAAAAGTTTCAATTTTCTGGGTTGACACATAAGAAAGCTGCTCCTGCCACATCAGATCTCTGGCAGTACAGACTGTATCAGACATCCAAGTGAGGAAACAGAGGATGAGTCAGATTTTGCTTCTACAAATGGAGCTGTGCAGATGGCACAGTGCTTACAAAGAGGCAGGAATATTGTCTTTTGATCTCAGTAGGAGGGTGGGGACAGAGGAGGGGGAAATGTGATATTACCCACAAGCTGGGGAAAGTCTCAAACCTCTGTCTTTAACAGGCAGAGCATTTGCTGCTACGTTTCTGCTTTTATCCTTCTCATCACTGATATTAGCTCCTGGTGCCCCTGTTTTCATTCTCAGTAAATTTGCAGTGATTTTTAAAGCAGAGTTTCAGGTTGGAAGATGGGCAAATTCAGTTCTTAAATTCAAAATTCTGTTGAAAAGCACACTTCCAAAAGCACTGGCAATAGTCAGTAAAACATATTTTACTAATGTTAAGTGAATTTGTGGAATTATGTCTTTGGTGACTAGGGAGGATTTGCTAGTGGTGATGTCTGAAGTTAATGGNCATGCATCATTGTGTAGGACTAGGATGTACAAACAGCCCATCTGAAGTGAGGGGTCTCTTTACCTCAAGGGTTGCTTGTCTTTTAGTGCATAATAATTGGTTTTACTTGCAGATATTGTCTTCAAAACTTTTCCAAACATGCAGTTCTGGCTTTTGGCCACCTCAGAAGATGTTTTATCAAGCTGTCAATGCAATTTTTAAACCTTTTAAAAAATTCTTTCCTCCAGCTGATTTAGCCCCTACCAGTGATTAGACCCACAAGTAAAGCTTCCCATGGCTATTTTCATCACCACTGATGGGGCTGAAAATAGCCATGGGAAGCTTTACTCCATCATGCTGCACTGGACCAAGCAGTGGTGTCCAGGCCACCAGGCTCAGCTGGGCCTCCAGACAGCTGGGCTTTCACCCTGTGTTTGAATGGTGATGGAGAAGCCACCATCTAAAAAAATGTTTCTTATGGCTTCCTATGAATCTTACCTTTCCTCTGTCTAGAAGAGAGCAGACAACTGGATCAGGCCACAGTTACTGGATAAACAGCATTTTTTGTCCACTAGAGTTGTGCCATCTAAAAAAAAAACAAAACCAAAAAAAATCATGCATTGCTCACATTTTGCCTCCAAACACTGATGGTGATCTTCCTGATGCTTGACTTGGTGGGCAGCTGTTTCAACCAGGACTGAGGGCTCAAAAGTTTCAATTTTCTGGGTTGACACATAAGAAAGCTGCTCCTGCCACATCAGATCTCTGGCAGTACAGACTGTATCAGACATCCAAGTGAGGAAACAGAGGATGAGTCAGATTTTGCTTCTACAAATGGAGCTGTGCAGATGGCACAGTGCTTACAAAGAGGCAGGAATATTGTCTTTTGATCTCAGTAGGAGGGTGGGGACAGAGGAGGGGGNCCACAAACTCAGTTACTTCTCAGTGGCACCTCTGGCAGGTATCTGAAGCAGAGAACCAACATGCCACACCTCGGATTTTTTGGGTTTTTTTTTCTCTTGTCTGTGTTGGGAAGATCTCACATGAGTTTTCTTAACAGCTGAACATGCCACACTCTGAGGAGCTCTGTGAAGAGGGGCAGGACAACATGGATGGTTTGTCCAGACTCTTCAAAGAGAGGCAGCTTGTTTTTGTTCCTGCTGAGTCAAGGGACAATTTGTACAACAGCACTGAAGGATTTCCCCTTCTTCATTTGCTGATTGCATAAACCAAACACAGACCCAGTGAGCATCAGGGCACGGATGAAAAGAAGAAAAACTGGGAAGCACATGGGCCAATTACTGAATATATATATATATATACACACACATATATATATATACATACAGAAGCAATGGTTCCTCTGCTCTGCCAGGGCTGAGAGGCAGGGCTTTCTCTCAGCCAGGCTCCAGGAAAGGCAGCAGGTTGCACATGAGGCTTTCTCCTGTTGGAGTGGTGGAAGGTGGAAGATACATCTGTGCAATAGGGTGCATGGTTAAAAGCACATCTGTTGGTGCCTGCCTGCCAGAGTGCTCCTCATGCATCATTGTGTAGGACTAGGATGTACAAACAGCCCATCTGAAGTGAGGGGTGTCTTTACCTCAAGGGTTGCTTGTCTTTTAGTGCATGATAATTGGTTTTATTTGCAGGTATTGTCTTCAAAACAGTTCTGGCTTTTGGCCACCTCAGAAGATGTTTTATCCAGCTATCAATGCAATTTTTAAACCTTTTAAAAAATTCTTTCCTCCAGCTGATTTAGCCCCTACCAGTGATTAGACCCACAAGAGAAGCATCCTGTGTCCTCTCTCAGCACCACTGATGGGGCTGAAAATAGCCATGGGAAGCTTTACTCCATCATGCTGCACTGGACCAAGCAGTGGTGTCCAGGCCACCAGGCTCAGCTGGGCCAGACAACTGGATCAGGCCACAGTTACTGGATAAACAGCATTTTTTGTCCACTAGAGTTGTGCCATCTAAAAAAAAAACAAAACCAAAAAAAATCATGCATTGCTCACATTTTGCCTCCAAACACTGATGGTGATCTTCTTGATGCTTGACTTGGTGGGCAGCTGTTTCAACCAGGACTGAGGGCTCAAAAGTTTCAATTTTCTGGGTTGACACATAAGAAAGCTGCTCCTGCCACATCAGATCTCTGGCAGTACAGACTGTATCAGACATCCAAGTGAGGAAACAGAGGATGAGTCAGATTTTGCTTCTACAAATGGAGCTGTGCAGATGGCACAGTGCTTACAAAGAGGCAGGAATATTGTCTTTTGATCTCAGTAGGAGGGTGGGGACAGAGGAGGGGGAAATGTGATATTACCCACAAGCTGGGGAAAGTCTCAAACCTCTGTCTTTAACAGGCAGAGTATTTGCTGCTACGTTTCTGCTTTTATCCTTCTCATCACTGATATTAGCTCCTGGTGCCCCTGTTTTCATTCTCAGTAAATTTGCAGTGATTTTTAAAGCAGAGTTTCAGGTTGGAAGATGGGCAAATTCAGTTCTTAAATTCAAAATTCTGTTGAAAAGCACACTTCCAAAAGCACTGGCAATAGTCAGTAAAACATATTTTACTAATGTTAAGTGATTTTTTTTTCATTTTTTTTACACGAACTGAAAATCCTAGAGCAGAGCATGATTTCTGAAAGGATAAATGGGAGATTTGTTTGGACTTGGTTAAAAATTTATAGATTAGCAATGCTGATTTAATTTAATAAAACAAAAGAGAGCTAAGCTATGAACTTGACAAAACATCTGTTGGAAGAAGGATCTGCCATCACCACTCAGTTTAACCATGCTACGAAGTAGCCCTGCTGAAGTCAGAAGCATTACAGAGAAAAATTGACAAGAATGGTAAGGCTTATCCTGTGCAGTTTTGTAATTCATTGAAATAAACAAACTGAAACCAAGTCTGAGTGATAAGTGAAGAAAATAAACAAATGTCTAGATAAGGACAGGTCCTTTTTTTAAATGAAAAATACTGCTTTATATATTTGTCTAAATTATTTTGATTAAAATTGGAAAAAAAATCTAGAGGAAAAAAAACTAAGCAAAACAAACCTCTTTTCACTGGTTTTTAAAACCTTGAAATTTTTCAAAGAATTTTTGAGCATTTGCCTTTTGATTTCTTGTGAAATACTCTAATGAAAATATCTTCTAACCTCAAAATAAATCTCAGTAGCTTAAAAGACCATTTTTTTTGTATGTGTGTACCTCAGAGAAAGAAGGAAGAACCTTCTCAGAGCAATGCTGAGTACTCAGTGGATGAGTAATTCCCATGCCCTGCTAACTTAAGAGCAAACTGAGAAGACTTGTGCTTGGCCCCAGAGCAAGGTAAACAGGTGTTACACTTTTTCATTATATTTCCAGTCTTACCAGCTGTACCTACATTGTCATGGGAGATAATATGATATCTTTTTCCTCACAGATGACAACTAAAAAGCCACCTTTGCTTGATTTATGGCATCTCAAACCTTTTGGTCACATTCATCACTCAGGGAAAAAGTCATTTAACTTCTGTGCAAAGTAACATGTTAGAGAGGGAAAGCAGGCTTTCATGTGGCACAAAGCCCTTTGCATTTAAAGCAGAAGAAAAACTCATCAATATTAGGAATTTCTCCTGTCTATAATGTAAAGGCTGATATTTATCAGCAGAAGAGGTGAAAAATGTTAAAGAAGAGTGTGTGAAGCTGTTACCAGAAATCCCATTCATCCAGGATGAGGTGAATTTGTGGGGTTTCTGCACTGATTGACTGTGACACTAGAATTAAGGCTCAGTTTCAGAAACCAGTGTTGACTCTTCTGTATGTTCAAATAATTAGTCCAAATTCTCAAAAGAGGAGGCTTCATACATGATCTGCAACTTGGAACACGTGAAAAATCCTGCGTGAAAGTCCTTCTGCTTCCCGACTATTTTTGAAAAAGATTTTTTCAGTGAGTGAGAAAGGAAGTGAAAGGTGCATGAAATCATTAGCAAAAACCTGAAAACCTGCAACGTGGGCTTAGGGTGAAAGATGAGTAATTCTTTATGGAAAATAATAAGCCAATTTTGACTTCTTGGGAACTGGAGATGACTCCTTCTCTTCACTGACTACAGAGGGAGCCACATTTCCTCAGTTAGACAGCTCAGGTAGGTGCCTGAACTTTTGTATAGCATAAATATCTCTAGTTTCTACTGTGAGGAGTGTAACCAAATGAAAAAAAACCTGATTCCCTTCAATTTTACAGTAATTTTGGTGACACAGCCTTTCTTCAGTTAGTCTGTTTCTACTCAAATGTGTTTGTTCACTTCTTTTATGCCAAATACCTAAATAGAAAAAACAGTATCTGAATGTGGTTAGCAGCAGGGGGCAAGCATTAAACAGGGTGCATATAGTAATTTAACAGCAGTACAAGTATCAATTCAAGTTGATTTTTGACCACAAATCTATGAAAATACTAAATCTGTGTTTATCCGGGGAGGCAGTTACTAGATTTTCTGTCCTTTTGCTTTTCTCCAAGCTTCCAGGAGGAGATGGAGGATACTCTGCATGCAGATATCCCCTGTCTGAAGGACATCAACAGGCAGCTCAGGCTGTGGCATTCTGTATCTTCATGGAAAGCTCTGCTGGAGAAGAGCCCTGAACTTTGCAATCATTGCTGAGCCCTGGATGAGCTGCCAGTCAGTCACATCCTGGAGAGGAAGGACAAATGGGGCAGCCCCATTCCCAAGCATCCAGGGGATCCCAACCCCCAAGATCACATAGGCTGCAAGTGTTACAAGACCAAATGCTCCTTGGGATATGGTGAAAGATGAATGCCTCAGCTGCCTCTCTCCTTATCAGCACTTTGAACTCATACACTGGGGTGAGATCACATTTGAGGAAACTGCAAAAGATGGCACAGTGAGTGCTTTCCTCCCCGGAAAGAAGACATTTGGTGGACTATTAACTATTTGCTGCACAACAACCTATTTAGTTGACTTTGCTGCAAATGGGAATAGTCATAGGTTGATACTGTTGACATGGCTTCTTCCTACATTTCTTGACTGACAACTTTGTCACTCAGTTCCCTGATATTTTAAGATGACTTTGGTGATACCAATTTTTAGATTTTTTTTTTTATATAAAAGTGTGGCTTTGTGTGAGCAAAGAACACTCGTAGAGGCAAAAAACCATTTCAACAAAAAGCACAGTCAAAAATCAGCACACACCCCCAGATATTTCAGTCCTTCTGGCTCTGCATAGTAATGACATAACAGTTTGTCCCTAATTTCTGAGCCTTTCTGTGGTACTAGTGCTGACTCTGCATGAAGAGTAAGAGTTCCCTTTCAAGTACAGACCAATATGACCCAAAGAAGAGGTAAGAACCTGGTTTATGCCAACTCCGACATCATGATTACATCAGAAAAGAAACGTGCCACTGACAACACAAACTGTAGGAAGCAGATAAGATGCATGTGCCTAGGACAGTCTCTGAGGACAGCTTGGTAGACAGATTCCTATCAAACTTTACCTCACCAGGCTGCTCAGAATGAAAATTAAAACTTACATTTAGCCTTGAGTTGTGTGCAAGTTAACCAGGAGAAATATGTCAAAATCTATACTCATGAAACAGCTGAGTGCCCACCTGCTCTGATCAGGTACCACTCCTGCTGCACACACCACCTTGCCTGCAATTTGAAACATTCTATTGGAGAAAAGACAATTCAAGAAAACCTTAATGAACAACTTTGGGAGTTTTGACATCAGCTGAATGCCCTTCTGTGCCCTCAGGACTGCAGAGTTCACTTTGCTGTGCCCGCAGACGAGTATGCTTAACGATTTTGCTTGCCTCGAGAATTTCTCAGAAAGGTAAAGCAAGGTTGCCCACAGCCAAGAAAAAAGCTATCCCAGGTCATGCTCTTCTGTATGGCAGCATCAGCAGCACCTATTTCCATTTGACCAGAGCTGCTAGCATTATAAAAACTAACATGGGAAATCCCTGTTTTGAGGTAGTGCAGAATTAGACAGAAGTGGCTCAGCAAAAACCCGAGGCTGGTGAAGCCAATTTGGATCAAGACCACAACCAAAATATTTTTGAAGCTGTTTTTTGTTTTTTTTTTCTGTACAGATGAAGACAGGAACACACGTACATCATCATTAGGCTTGACATCTGTTTACTATTTTGATCTTCATACCTGTTTGTGCATCTCTACAGACAGTAGCAATTACACTGCTTGCTGCCCTACCGGTGTGGGTAAAGGGGTACCTCACCCTATCTTTTCTGACAGCCTTAAGAGTTCAGAGGATGTGGAAAAAAAAAAAAAAAAGAAACTAGGTAACAATTATGTGCTTAAATACCCCCGTGTTCAGGGAGATTCAGAAAAGTGTTCCTGTAGACTGCAGACAGAAAAAGAGCTGCTGGAGTTTCAAGCCCTCAATAGCATGGGGCTCTGTCAGTGTTGAGCCTGAGCATTTATTTCTGCTGTTGACAAGCTACTGAAGAATTTCAAATGCCTTCCAGCTCACAGCCCTTGGGAAGAAGAAAGAGGCTTCTCAGCACATACAATCACTCTTCTATTAGTATTTCCTTCTTCCACTCAGGCTTGTGATTTGTTTGGCGTATTTTTGATGTCACCGTGGATGCGACACCCAGTGAAGGGAATCTCTCCCTAAATTGCCCTTTTCAACCTATTGGTTCCATCTGCTTGGATAAGGAGACCCCAGTGCTGAAGAACAAGGTTATACAGAAACTGGGCAGGCTGAAAGCACAGAAAGAGAGGTGACACTGCAGTCATTCCAAATTCACTGGGGATTCAGAAGGCAAACCCCCTGAAACTACTTCTAAATCCCTTGAAGGGTGGCAGGCGGGGCATGGGTAATGAAACACCTAGCAAAGCCAATGGAAAAAAAAAGATTTCCACTGGTTTCAAAGGTTTGCACCAAGTCTTTGGTGGAAAAGCTCATTGCCTTTAATTCCAGTCAGAGGAAGCAGAGAAGACATCCCCTCAAAGGCACTGGAAGAGGAGAGGACCTGAAAGTAGAAAGCATTTTGAGAACAAAGTGGGAAGGGAGCTGCAGGGGCAGGGGTTGTTCAAAGATGAAGGCTTGCACACCCTTCATAATTTGGAATAAAACCTTCTGATCCAGACAGACATATTTAAATAATTCTGACTCATCTGGCAGCAAATACACCTCCATGGCAACTCCCTGAACCTAGCTAATGTAGAGAAACACCCAAGGAATATGTTTGGAGATGTTGTTAACTTAACGGCATCCGTTTCAGTTCTCAATACACTGGAGCCCACTTAGACAAGGAAGGAGCTCTTGAAAGAAGCAGCTTGTTCAGAGAACTGATTTCTTTTTGCTTCAGAAGATAAATAGAAAATACAGTGGAACCGTGGAAAAAAAAATAAAATCCCTTTTGAAGAAATAAACCAATTAACGTAAGACTGAAGTGATTCTGTGAGTATGATCTGATCATGCAGAGGGGTTTATAAAAAAGGGTGATGGCCAACTCTGCACTGCTTTGTGTGCATCTCTCACAAACAACCACTGAAGAAAAAAAAGTAATGTAACAGCAAGACAGCACACCTCTCACCCCTCATCCAGAAAACCCCTGCGCTCTGGGAAGTCAAGCAAGGAGCAGCATCTGGTACCTCCCAGAGCTCAACAGGCCAGGATAATCTTGAATGGGAGAGAAGAAAGCCACCCTAAAAATGTTTCTACCATCAGCCCCATTTAAATATTTTGTAAATGAAGTAAATCCAGCCCAAGTCTCCTTCTGCCTGACCTGATGTAACACATTGCCTTTCTTAGCCTTCCTGCTGGGGTAGGATCTCACTACCTCCCCCATGTTTGGCTGGGTGTGGACACAGATCCCATGGAGCAAACTGGAGGATCTGACATCTCCTGATTTTTATTTTTTATTTTTTTAAATGCCTTTGCCCAGTGCCTTGCCTGTTAGGCTGCAGAGGTGAAGGATAAGCACTCATCTGTGCTCCCTGGTGGGGCAGAGCCTCATCCCACCTGCTGTCCCCAGCCACACAGCTGAGGTGCATGAACCTCTGTCAGCTCCTTCTGCAGCCACCACAAAACAAACACACAAATAAATAGGTCCAAGGGGTCCATGAGGCACCTCCCAGTCACTGTGCTGCACTGACCAAAACCAGCTAAGTTTCAGAAATGAGATTTTAAACACATAAATCTTTTTTCAGACAGACACGGATGAGATATGACACAAGGTGGTCAGTTTTCTCATTGCCCTCTGGTCTGCACTTTAACAGCCCAGAAAAAAATGAGCCCTGTAAAAGCAAAGCATCGTGGCTAAGAGTCAGTGGGTTTGGTTTGGGTTTGTAGAAATATAATTCAAAGTCATCCAATTATTCAATATATCCTCACTCTCTACACTTAGTCCCTCTATCTCATTGCATATCACATATAAATAGTGACTTTCCCAAAAAGGCATGAAAAAAAGCAAAGCAGCTCCTATCTCTCAATTTTTTTTTTTCCTGCAAAGCTAAATTGATAATGAGAATGAATTATGAATGCCTTTCAGTTCAGCTTCAAAAATACGAGGACTAAATTCCCCTTCAATGAGCATCAATTAATATGGGCATGCATGTGTTCATCAGAAAACATAGTTCATCAAGATGGAGAGATAATATTGTGATTTATGCATTTAAGTAATAAAATATCTTTTCCTTGAAAAACAGAAGGGCCTCTACCAGGGCCTCTGATATAGAAGAGAATATGAAATATTGTGCAAAAGAAGAGAGGTACAGATACTGCACAAGCCCTCTGCTTGGCTTTGGACATGGTGATGGGTTTGTTTGGGTTTTTTTGTTTGTTTTTTTTTTTAATTACACATTTCATTGAATTTTTACATTGTCTGGAGCATGCTAAACATAGTAACACAATTTTTAATGCCAGCACCTTTGCCTATAAAGCTAATAAAACAGAGCCAGGGACCTTTTATGGCTTAACCACATGGTGTAGCACTTGCCAGAGTCTTTGGTAGGCTCCCCAGATGCCCTGCAGTCCGATACCTAATTACTATTTTTCACATGTTTATTTCAGTTCAAAGCATGTGCAATAGTGTGCTGCAGCTTCCCAGATTTCACAGCAAGATGCTGCTGAGGTTCCGTGTTGCTTGCCCTGGGGCAGGTAGGCATGAGAGGGCCTCCTGAGGGTGTAAAGCCTGGGAGAAGGGTGCTGTGGATGGAGCGGGAAGGAGCCAAAGAGCCCCGTGCTCCCCAGAGTTACAGTTGGGAATACTCCTCGTGTACACTTTTCCTTGGCTTGTGTCAGGAATGTGCTAATAATTAGGCAGCAAAGGCAATCTGTGGTCCAGCTTGCTCCCTGGCCCTGTTTTATTTAGCTGCCTAGCTGTACATATGATTTCATTGATATGGCACTCACAGAGACAAGAATCAGAGCCTGCCTGGGAAGATCCTGCTGATAAAGACTGGAGACGTATTCCCTCCTGGATCAAGATTAAAGAGACCCTTAGGGAGCTGGTTATAAATTCCTGACTCTCAGGTTGCTGCTATTTCCTGAACTAAGCTAGAGGAGCACTCTGCTAGCTGGCTGAGGCTTATAGGATATTTAGCATCACATATGAATTGGTGAATCTGGTGATGAGCCCACCTTCCCACCACACTCATGCATCCCTTGGTCCCCATGTTTTGCTGCTGGGTGAAATGGAACTGGGGAAGTAATGGCCAAGGAATTCCACCTTTCTCCAGAGTGCAGGTATCAACTAAGCAGGTGTTGTTCCAGTTTCCATCTGTTGCATTATGAAGGAATGCAGAGCTGGGGCAAGGAAATACGATGTTTCTCTAGATACGGAGTATTTGCTCCTTAATACTCTTTTTAGACTAGTCATAGTCATGCAATGTTCTGTGATTTTAGTGCTTTTGGGTATTAACATCTTTGAGGTCTCAGTGTGAGTCTCAATTATTGAAATGGCCAAGATTCTGGCAAGAAACCACAGGGAGGAAATCAGTTCTGGGTGGAAGATGCCAGAAGGCAAATATTATTTACATAGAGTGCAGAACTACAGAAATATAACAGTATGCAAATTTCTTGACAGATGCCCTGTTTGGCAGCTGCTCAGATCCAAATTTCACCCTCAGCCAGATCTGCAAAAACACAGAGCAGTAATCCGGGGTAGATGTGATTTGGTAAAAATTCTGGATGACAACTTACAACTCCCCAAACTACTACTGGATTTACAAAGAAGCAACAGATGAGGGAACTGATAATGTCTGGGGGCCAAAGTCAGGCAAGGTCCCTAAACATCCGAGAAACCTCAGTGCAGTCAGAAAAATTGCTGCCTTCATAAACTAGAACAAATTTATTTGCCAGACTTGCTCATCTAATTCAAGATGGTGCTGAGGAAGGCATTGCCTGCTGGGGTGTCCTGTTAAACTGGAGCACAAATCTGCAGACAAATCTGAGAGTTATTTGAGATCTCAACCTGTAGTGAAACTAAGATGAAACAACATTAGTTTTTCACAGGTGCTTGGTGCCCTCCAAAACATGAATTCAGATAGGTGAGCATCTCAGGGGGCACCTGATGCTCCCAGGCACACTCTCTGCAGACACATGGAGCCTGCCCCAGGGAGCAGATGAAAGCTGTGGCCTGTCTATGAGGAAGTTTGACTTGTTCACTCAGTGTTTAAACTTAAGTCCTTGCTTCTAATACATACACCAAAAACTGAAATTTTATGAGATGTAGAAGAAATTCTGAATTGCTCTTCCTTTCTTAGGAGGTGCAGGACAGAAAAGTGGCAAAATTGAAGTTTAAATTCTACAAGTTTTAATCGTATCCTGAGGGGCTTTGAATATATTTAACCCAGGATCCAGTTATGACCACTCTACCAGAAGACACCTTCATACTATTAACAAGCTGACATGGTTCACTGTGAAAGTCTCTGAGCTATGACTGAAAATCCAAGACACTAGTGGATTAGCAAGCTCTGCTTGTGTTTAAGACATTTCTCCTTTTGCTCTCCAAAAGGTCTTTGTGCTCTGCCTTATCCAAATACACAGGGCCTACAGTTTTTCTTTGAAATCAGCAGCTTCTTGCAGTGGAACATCAGAGGGACAATTTTGTGCACTCCTATCATGGGATGCTGGATGCAGGACCCATGTCAAACATCCCCAGGGAGGCTACAGGGCAGTCCTGCCTCCTGCCCAGGACAAGAAAAGCTACAGCAGCTCCAGCATCCATCTATCAGCTAGGTTATATTCTACAAAGAATTTCAGTTAATGTAAGGGGAAATCCCACTTCAGTGTTCAGACAGTTTCTGCTTTGAAGCATTATTAGTTTTGGAGTCATAGCCCTGGGTGTATTCCTAGCACCTATGTCCTATCCTGTCACAAGCCAGGAGAGCTGCTCCTTCTCATCTTTAAGCAACCTGCCTGCTCTGCCACAGGAGCATCCTGCTCCGATCTGTTTCCCTCATCACCCCTTCCTACCTGCCAAATGGTATTTTTAAAAAGAACCCTCTGCTCTGGCCTGGGCACAGAGGGCATCACTCCCTCGGGATGCAGGCACAGCCTTCAGCTTGGCCAGTAAAACCTAACCAGAAGCCAAGAGCAATTCACAGAATCTTCTGATAAAAAAGAAATGAGCTGAGGAGTCCTTGGTCATTTGCCTTTATTTAGGGATTATTTATGCCTCCTATTAACCTTACTCAACCATGGCACGTGTTACACAGATGGGAAAGTCAAAGCCAAGTAAGCTCAGCAGTTTTCCCAGCTCATGAAGAAGAGCAGCAACAGGCAGGAGCTCTCTCCATCTCCGTGGGCAAAGCAGAGAAGATACTAATGCAGGCTGGAAAAATTGGGAGGTACACACCCAAGTTTTTTTGCCAAGGCCATCAGTGAACCCCCTGAAGTCCCCATCCCTGGAGGGACACAGAGCCCTTGGCAGTATCCAGCACCCCCTGCTCCCCCCTGGCTGAGGCACTGAAAGTGTTTCCTCCAAAACTCCTGCCCAATGACAACAGAATCCCTGTTTTATATATATATATATATATATATTAGGGCAAACATGGGCCAAGGTGGGTAAACACCAGGAGCAGACTCATCTTTCTGCTGGATGCTGAGGAGGTAAAAGCCCAATTGCAGGAAATAGGAGCTGCTGAGCTTTTTTTTTTGCTTTTTTTTTTTTTTTT
>JAAWXA010000025.1:2158337-2272340 GCA_038090715.1 Florisuga fusca | reverse complement strand
TTTTTTTTTTTTTTTTTTTTTTTTTTGCCATCTCTTCAACAACAAAGCAGCTTTTGAAACACATGGATTGCATGCTTAAAAAAAAAATAAATTACGAGACAGGCATCCGACTTGCCCTTCTACAACAAATGTCTGACTTGGTATCACCAGTAAAATCAAGGCCCCGAGCACACGAACCTGAATATTTATAGATGCAAAAAGCCCTCTCACTTATGTAAGGCTAAGAAACCATGCACACACATGAATAGTCCCTTGTATAAATAAATAATTAAAAAGGCTATGTCAAGATATTAAATCATTTTTCCTGTTCACTTAGGATCTTTATATGTAGTTCTGTAGAAGTCCTCTTGGCAGCCTGAAACGTGTGCTCTTTAAACAGGAGTTTGTACTCAATCACACTTCCAGGTTTTTTGTTCTCTTTTTTGGAAAACTATTCCCACTCAAGCCCTGAACAAAAATACAGAGAAAGTAGAAAACAGGAATAAAGTCATCTTTGTTTCATTTTTTCCTGTGCCTTTTTAAAAAGTAGAAGAAGAAAAAAAAAAAGTTTAAAAACATGTACCTGATCAATGAACAAACCTTATATGCAGTGGGAGAAGAGCTAAGTGACCAATGGGCTCAGGGACTGTCACCTCCTTAGAACTCTTCTAAGGGCTGAGTAATGAAATGCTAGAGCTACTGAAATACATTTGCCAAAAAGGGGGAAAAAAAAATGCTATGCTTTCAGTAAAGATCATTATTTTGTTTAAACAACTGATTTTTGTGGAAGTTCACAACACTAAGCTCAAGTGCACTGGGAAACTGTTTATTTCTGGAACATCCCCAACAATGTTCAAGGTATGCTGCTCTTACTACTCCAACCAGGAGAAAAACTCAGGCACTGAGAAGTAAATGCTTTGCTGTGACAGTGAGAGGGTCAGGATGGACCTCTGTGTCAGGACACCAGTGAGGGAGGCAGAAAGAGGAGGGGTGAGAAGTGAGAATACAGCAAGCAATTGCAGCTAAAAAGCAGCAAGCTGGACACGCAGGGGGGGCTGCACAGCATCCCTCTGCATGGAAGTCTTGGGGATGAGGTTTTTTTAGGGGGGACAAGAAAAGCGGGCACGTATGTGTAACACATGGGAGAGCACTGGGGAGAGGAGAGTGGAGAAGAGAGCGTGCTGAGCTGTGTCTGGGCTGTGAGCATTTCATCCAGAGTGCTATATTGTTGAGACTCTTGAGCAATAAAGCAAATTTTCATTCTAATTAAAGATTCAAGGGTTTTAGAACAATCACCAGAAGAGAGGAAAAAAAAAGAAGGCAAATCCTCAGAGGACTTGGTAATGAATAACAAATACCATTCTTGTGCATTGTCCAAAATCAATGGCATTCAGCATAATTGCAGAAAGAGGATTTCATGCCATGGTCCACTGTAGGGTTCTCTCTGTGGGTAGATGTGGGATGGCCCATGACCAACTTAGCCCAGGACATCTTCTGGTCCATGTGTACCATAGATCATGCTTGGTATGGCTTATTGTAGCCTCTGAGGTGGCAAATACTGGAAGGGGAAGAAGATGAGGGCAATTACCAACTGCTTAAAGCTCTTTGAGTGGGTTCACTGGTGCCATCTGGATCGTACCAGCCATATGCATGAGGCTTCTCTGTGGACATCTGTAGCAGTGCATCAGCCAAACCTGCAAGGCCACTGCAAGGGAATTAAAGCCTGGGGAGCAAAAGAGGATGGGGTTGGAAGCTCAAGGATGAAGCACACCATGGAGGAGGAGGAGGAAAAAAATCTACACCTGGTAACTTCACTGCAGTCAGAGACAGGGTGAATCTGCCCAATATTCATACAATTAAGGACAGGATTGGAGAGCAGCATGGCAAAACTTACTGTGTTTACTAACTGCATATTAAACTCTTTAAGGGCAAAGCTACAAGACACAAAGCTTGTACCTAAACTCATCCCCATCTGCTTTCTGGCTTACAGTCCTATGTTTCCCTTCTGTGGGCATCGTGCTTCCCTTTCACTGTGATACCAAGTGAGAACATGGCTAAGGCACTGTGGCCCTGGTCAAGACCATCCAACAGAGCAACTGGACAAAGTCTAGAGGCTGCTCTCAGCACCTTCCACCACTTAACCACCTGAGGAGAGGCAAAAGGAGCCTCCCCAGAACTAGGTCACCCCACCCTACAGCTGGAAGCCCACCCTGGCCAGTCTGGCCCATCACCCAGCCAGGTGCTGCTGCTCCTGCAGCCCTGCTGAAAGTGTTCTCACACTATGTACAGTCCAAGGGCTCAGCTTAGTTACCTTTGCTCCAGTAGAAAGGGCTCTGGATTAGGTCTCAGGAGGCTTAAATTCATTTGTCAGGTTAAATACAGACTCTGTGTGCAACACCGAGCAAGGTCTTTAATCTACCCGACTGTCAGTATCCTTTGGAAAGGGGCAGTAATTCTTCCCTAATCCCTGAGGGTTTGGGGAATAAAACTGATAAATAACAGAGCAGTGCTCAGCTGCTGGCAGGATGGCTGTCACAGCTCTCCTGGCTGTTCCCAGCTCCCTCCCTAACTGCTCACTACCCATCTTGCAGAACGGGGCTGCTTACAGCTCGTGTTTTCCTGAAACAGAATATAAAATCAGAGGGAAAAGCAGCTACGGGGGAATTTCATGTCCCCTGCCTAACATACCTCGAAGCAGCCTTCACTGTTTTGAAACCTTCACTGGGGGAATCCATGCTCCCAAATCCCATCTGAAGCCTCAGCTCAGGCTGAGGGCCCAGGTGCTATCGCTCTCTGTGCAGGCACACGTGGGAACCCTGATAACCACCTAGAAAACACCAGTACCAGAGCAAGGCTGCTTCAGATGCACTTCCCAGGAAGAAAGGGAAACCTGAAGAAAGCAGGGGGTTCTGCTTCCCCCTCGCTGTGTTTAGCATGCTGTTTCTTTCTCTTTAACCTTTGCCTGCCCCTTTTTTTTTTCGTATTTCCCTTTTCCAGGTTTTCTGCACGCCGGGCTGCAGTTTTCCTTCCTGCTGAGCTACAAACCCACTGCTGCTTCCCTGCTTTATTCCTCTGCTTGGTGCTTCCCTGCCCTGGCTCAGAGCACGGAGGCTTCGTCCCCTTGATGATCAGCTGAGGAGCAGATGGAGGATCAGAGGAGTGGGATGACTGCTTTATGAGGCACACCCGGGGCAGCAACGATGGAGACAACCAAAGAGTGCCCAGAAACCAGGATTTCAAATGCTGCAATATTCAAATCTGGGATACAGAGGAGGTCAAAGCCATAGGTCCCATGGATCATGTAATTTCGGATTATTCTCAGCTTTCATTTAAAGCAAAGTTTCAAGTGTTCATATTCTCAGACAAAAGCTTGGAAATGGGAACCACCAAGGGTTTGAACATCAAAGGGCGAATAAAAGAATCCAGAACTGATTTTTTTTTTTCTTTTTCTTTTTTTTCTTTTAATGGCATGATCTTGCCATCAACCTCACACTATGTTGGAGGGTAGCTCAGGATTTTTGAGCATGAAAGCCTGGCAGAACTACAGATGCCTCAAAATCATTATGAATTGAGCCCACAGACAACTTTTGAGAAGGATGCTCCCTTGCAACTAAGACAATACCAGGGTTTTACAGAACAGTTTGGTCCTCCTCTTGCAACCTTGAACTGCTGAGCATGGCTATCAGCAATTGCAGGCATGGATATCTTCTCTTTTTTAGACACTGATTAAAGAGGAAAGGTATGTTTTAAATCCAAAGTGGCTGCTGCATTGTCACTCAAGACTGTGGGCTCATGAAGATGCTCAGAGGGGATCCCCCAGGCTTGCCTTCATGGCCAGCACAGCTTCTTGAAGGGACAGAAGTTCTGCAGAGTTGCAACCATATGTTGAATGTAGTGAAGGCATCTGGAGCTAATTATGTAAATAAACAACTCAGCCCATTACGATTCTAAATAATGCAAAACATAAAGAGCCAAAACACTAATGTTCTAACTAATGAAAATAGATTCTTGGGGTGATTAATTTACAATAAAGAGAAGCTGTGTAGGTCAGAACTGGTACGTCATCAGATGATTTAAAATAATCAGGAGCAGCTGCATTGCTCTTGATGTTGGTTAACAATGCTCTTGCTCACCTCCTTGTGCATTTGTACCAAAATATTAAAAGAGAAGAAAACTGCACAGCAGAGTCAGCACACACTCCCCAGAAAAATATTTTTAGAGCACCTCTCAATAAATATTTACTGAACTTGGGGATTTTTGAATGCTGAAGGCTGTGTCAGGAAAGAAGCAGATGCTGATATCCTCAAAAACAACACAAATGGCCAACAGTCTCTGTACAAAAGGGAATAGCTCAGTACAATAGACCACTGTTGCTGTGACTCTCTGCATTGTTTACCTCTCACGGAGCTTCCAAGTACAAACCACTTCAAACAAACTAGAGTAAGACTTTAAACTGAATCCACCCAACAGGTTAATAAAGCAAATATTGATTTGGTTTGAGAGTCATTACAGTAAACAAACTTTTTTGGATGAAAAGAGTTCCTTTGTTCAAGCAATATTGTCCAAAAACTTCAAGCAACATATTACAATCTCAGCTTAAATCTTCAGGCACTATTTTACAGTGTTTGCCCTCAAATCTGCCTTTATTTGTAGCACATGTATAAATACAGATACATGAAGAGATACGGACAAGTATTTGATGCACGCAAGGGAAAGGAATCATGCCAAATTTTAAAATGTGCTGGAAATTCTGACAATTAAGAGCAAAAATTTTCAAGTGCACGTAATGATTTGTATACCTAAACCTTGCTCCAAAACCTGTAACTTGTAGACACTGCTCTAGACTCACAACCTCTGCAATGCAGACAGAAATTGCACGAGCATGCCAATGCCCTTTCACAATGTCTCCCACAGTGGATCTCGTGGACTGGGAAAGCATCTTGACACAGTCCAGCACAGTAAAAGTAACCCAGGTGCCTGCAAGCAAGGGCAGAAACAGCAAGGATGCAGTAAAATGGGAAATGTTTGCAGAGAGTTATTGCTCCAGGTACAGATTGATTTGGAATGCTCCAACCTCTTTGCCTGGTTACGCAGCAGGGAGTGAAGGTACCTGGCTGGCTTTAGATCCTCTCTCCACTTTCAACAGGAGCTTGGGTGCCTAGAAACCTTTGTCAGGAGAAGACACAGAGTGAAAGGAGTGACCAGAAGGTCCAGCTCTGATGCCTTCTGCAAATGCTTCAAGATGTGGACTGAGAACATCAAGCCAGTCGCACATACTTGAGTGTGTTATCTTGTGGTAGGTCCACTACATCATTTTGAACCTTTCATCCCCAACCATAGCAGATTTATTCCTGCAAGTAACAGAGCGGGCTACAAATTCAAACATAAACAACCACGTGCATTTTCTTCTTTTGGTTTTTTTGTTTTGTTTTTTTTTTCCTGCAAAAAACCTTTCTCTAATTTCTCTCTCTAAATGGAAAAGGCACGTTAGAAATATAAGCACGCAAAGAGTGACCAGTCAAGAGGCTTCAGCAACATTCTCCCAGCTTAGTAATGCCAAATCAGGGAATGGTTTCTATTTGTCACAGAAGTGTGAAAATCAAAGGGAACAGTAAAGAGGATAAATGCTGCCAGAACTTAACAAAAGATGTTCGTTTCTCTCATACAAATGGATGAGAACAGCAGTGCTGACAATTTCTGCAAACCTGATTTAACCAGTGCACCAGACTCATGGTATGTTTGGGATAATGTGATAGCTGCAAAGAGAAATGGCAAGAAAAGGCAGGTAAATATAAAGACAGGGTGACTCCTCAGACATCTGAGCAAACCATGGTGCGACAGCTTCAAGTGTCATTCACTGCTTCTCATTAACTCCATACACAACACTTAAATAATCATTCGTTCTCTGTTCCTGGCCATGTAAAGCAAGTTGTGCCAAATACATCAGCCCAGAGCTAACAGCTGGCCCTTGCATGACTGCAAGGTGAATATAAACCTTCTTGCATCCTGGATTTCTCCTTGGGCATCCAAACAGAGCCCATCTGGCTTTTCCTCACTGAGTCACAACACTCGGGTAATTCTCAACAGAGCCCAGTCAGGGACACAGACTGCAGTGAGTCCCTCTAACACGAGACACAGTTTCTGAGGGACAGAATAAAGTTTCAAGAAACGACACCATCACTGAGTGGAAGTGCAACACATGCTCAGCATCTGCCTTAGCTTAAGGGCACAGCTTTCTGCAAATCTTGTAAAATCAGGTGGTTGATCTGATAAGGGCTGATCGCTGGGGCTCTGCCTATCTGGGGACAGAATCAAACCCTCTGAGGTTTGCTCACAGGATCTCACTTGGTGCTCAGCTTCTCTGCTGGAAGAGTTTGTGCAATCTTAGCTTCCATCTTATCACCAGCAGCACCAGAGTCAGGCTTCAGGGTTTCTTGTCTCCCAGGCACCCACTTTATTCTCATTGCTGGGGAGAAGTGTTAGAGAGAGAGGCTCAGAGTGAAAGAACAACAGGGAGGGAATGAGTGATAAGCAGCAGAAAGAGGTTACAGAGTTAGCACCTGCACAGCAGACTTAACACTGAAGCTCCCTTCATTGATGTGGGGTGTTTCTTGCATCTGGAGTGCAATGATTAAGAGAATCAAATACATGTTCTACCACACTGAATGCCAGAAGTAACTGTCATGTTCACTCACACTGCACTGCTGAGAAGAGAATATAACTTAATTAGGTTTGGACAGAATGAAACATATTTGAAGAGATCACTCAAAAGACCAATGAAAGGGAGAGAGCAAATTTAGAAAATGGAGAGTGATATTATACATCCTTTGCCTTATACATAACCTTAATGAGATTATGTATCCTTAATGAGTGAGAGGATCAATTAAGTGCTCCATCTTTTTACAACCACATCACGAGCTTCTGCACCGAGTCTCTATGTCCAAGCCCCAACACAGACACTGAGGCTTTTGCAGACTTTGGCACTCAAGCTCCCTTAAATCATGGTTATTTTGGTTTTAACCTTCTCTGCCATTCATCACAGTGCTGAATAAACTACTTGAAGCTTCTGGACCATTCACTGCATTCCTTGATGACCAGCAATAGCTGAAATGCCCTTAGGTGAGGAGAAGGATGCTCCTTGCCTTGCTCTGCTCCACTCCCACGTACCATTCCCAGACAGGTCCCTGTCCAAGGCAGATCCACAGCAATGAAGCATTCTCCCCTCTCTCACTCCAAATACTGGAACTCCATCAGGCTGTTGCTGTTTGTCTATAGGTGAAACTGTAGGGGCAGCTGTACCAGAAATAATTTCCACATTTTAGTAAACACTGCAGTATTTTGAAAACAGAAATGTATTTGCATAACCAGAAATACTAAGTTCTGTCTGCTGTTGTGCATGTACTTGTCCTTCCAGTTTCCAGGCACTGGTTTCAGTGGGGATTGCCAAATGAAAAGCTTAAGCAGGGGCTCTCTAGTAAAACTGAGCTTTATTATCCCAGTTTTTCCCAAACTATGTCAAACCATCAAAAAACAATCCTGAGCACAAATCTAGATGCCTGTGAAGTCACTAGAAACTGATAGCCAGAGGAACGGAAAATAATCAGAATAAAATAGGAGGCTGCATGTCAGTAACAGAAAACAATGCAGTGCACATAAATTCAGGACTTTTTTCTGTCCCTAGGTGCAGGGGGGAAAAATATTTTGATCAGATATGGAAATACAGGGATTAAAAGAATCAGACAAGTGATTTGTAATTGGTCTCCAGACTGTAACTCTTCCTTTAGGAAAGTGCATGCAAGTGAATAAAAATGCACGGATGGACTTTATGAGCTGTAGCTTTCCTTCCTGACTCCAGGATTAGAGAAATACTTTAACCTTGACACATTCATCTTATACTCACAAAGCTCCACTCCTAACAGTTCCTTCTCTTTTCCTCTTCACTTGTCTGGTTCTGGCATGTAATTTTCTAAATTAGAAGAGGATACTGTTCTGTCTTAAAAAGCAAAGGAATTCTCTCTTATCGTTGTAAACAAGAGCATGGAGAAATTCACGATGGTTTATTATTAATGCATCCTAAAAGTCTGTTGCAGATGGCAGAAATATGGCAAAAGCAGAGGTTCCTATATATATAAGACTCCTGAAAGGATGCATTTGGCTGTTCTTTAAATATATTAAAGGAAAAATAGACGGAGCATCATTTTATTTACTGTACAGTAAAGGCAAGTATACAAATACATGTTACTTATATACTAGTGAGAAATTGTGTTTCTTTGATGCTTCCTTTATGCTAGAGATGGTTTACGATGAGATTTTCAAAAGCACTCAGCTCCAGCTCTGTGCCCAGCAGCCTGTGTGAATGCTGCTGCCACTCCTGAAGGCACAACTGGGCCATCAGGGAATATCTGTGTGAAGTCCATAGCTAGGGAGAGACCTGCCATGTGCAGCTCCTGGCACACAGGAGGATGTCTGTATCATCCACAGACAGGAGGAAAAGTGTGGAAATAAAGACTTAGAGGGCTGGGGAAAACAAGGTTGCAGGAAAGTTTCTGTACGTGTGTGTGGAAGGGGTGGTATTTAGCAAAACACTTGAAAGTTAATTGCAGAATAAAAGAACATACCTCAAAGGTACACACTTCCTCAGCACAACAATTTATGATAATTACAGAGCTTATCCCTTACCTTTTTTCTTTAGCCAGTCACATATTTGAGTTGGTTTAGATTAAAGTATACATCTTATTAATTATGGCATTTAGCTCTCAAATCGTAATTGGTGTCTGGTGCAAGGCTCCTGTAACTCTTCTTGTCACTCTTTCAAGGGGGCTGTTTAATTTGCCTGAGGGAAACTGAAATGGAAAGTACCTTCTTGTATGAGTAATGTGAGATATTTCTTGTGGCATTAGTGATGGAATATTGTGCTGTTTCTTGGGGGGAGCTGTGTGGTTGAGGAGGAGGGTGGCAATGGGAAGTCCTACCTACCAAGACCTAATCAAGGTAGATGCTCATCTGTAATAATTTTAAGGGGGTTTGTTACAGCCATTTAAGCAGATGAAAGTAATAGAGCTTGAAATAAACAAACACCACTAGACATCTGCTGAAGCCATTACAGTTTGCTACTGGGAACTTTCCTGACGTATATTCCTTTAAAATCAAAATCTCACAGGCCTGTGGGAGAGACAAAGGTTTGCCCCACCTCATCACCATTTGCTCCGACCACTTGGGAACTGCACCAGGGAGAAAAGCTGGAGAAGTTACTCTGAGGGTACCTGGGGGCAGAGCACCTGACAGACCAGTACTGCCTGTCATGTCCTGTTGAAAAAAGAAATAAAACCACGCTACCCAAAACTAATGCACACAAGCTTCCCCAAGGCTTTTCTTCAGGTGCTCTAGGTATTGTCTGGTAACCTTCCTTTCAGGTCAAGTTAAATGTATATTTTCATATCAGACTCCAAAGCTGGATTTCAGCATCAGCCAGATTTGCAAGGCACTCCAGTAAAAAAAAAAAATAAAAAAAAAATCTAAATTTGTTCTCCCAGTGGCAATTTACCTCAATAAGCCTTTTCTCCCACAATTTCCCATTAAATTAAACAATTAGCCTCCTTTGTAGCTTTGAGGGCCTACTCTTCCTGCATAAATAAATATGTGCTTTATCTGCTTGTATTTTCACTGTCGGCATCACCCCCCACGCTTTTCCTGTGCACCAGCTCATCAGGATGGAGAGATGGTTATGCTGCACACCACCATGTGTTTCCACAGTGGTTTTTATTTCTGTTTCATGGCTCTTCTCTCACTGTTGGAAGATAAGCAGATTGGTGCTCATATATTTGCTGGATTATTGTCCTGTGCTAAGCAGGAAGCAAACCACTTCACCTCACTTTTACATGCACCACCCCAGTGTTGGGGAGGAAGCTCACAATAGGTTCTTCTTTCATTGATGGAAAACACTAAACCTGGTGGCTCCCTCCTCACCCTTAGGCTTCCCTTTGGAAGGTGAGAGGTTAAAACATCTCTCTCTAGCCTTTGGCTCTTGATGGCAAAGATCAATGTGACAAATTACCTCTAAATGTTTCGAGTCGGAAAGAAGTTTCCAACAGGCATTTCGAGCAGGCTCACACTTGAATTGCTCTAGTTTCAAAGGAGCAATAATCAATTCTTTGGTGAAAAATCTTTCCACGTTGCCCCCAGGTGAACATCTAGGCTTTGCATGCACTATAAGAGCCTTCAATTTTGTGTGGCATTAATGCCTATCTAGCTGATACACCCTGCTTCTTGTTTACAACAAAAGAAAAAAAAAAAAATCAAATTGTACCCTGTTCCTTCCCCTCTTTCTTCTTCTAACAACTGCCAGGAGAATGCAGGACAGCCATTTATTCTCTGCTGTAACTCCTAGTACTGACACTGAAAAAGTTATTCCTGCTTGCTGCTTCAAGCCCATGCAATCTTTTCCATAAATACGCCACCAAATTTCGGATCATCACAACTGTACCCTGCTGAGGAATAGGGACAAGCAGCAGGGCTCCTGGAGACACTGTGAGGTGAGTGGTGTCTGCAGCCAGCAAGCTCTGCCACTGAGGGACCCAGATGAATCTGCCCTCCTGCAACTTGAGATGACAGCTCTGGGACAGAGAGAGGATTTCAAGCCTTATTATGGAATTCTTCTGCATGACTTCTATATCATCTTGAAGCCAACTAGACAGACAGTCCCAATCAAAACCAGACTGTTCCCTTTGTAGTTCTGGGGGACTATGACATTTGTCATCGTAACGTTGCTCATAGCTCTCACTCTGCAGAGATAGAGTGAAGTTGTAGTCTTGGTGAAGGCAAGGTTCTTGCCTACTACATCATTTGCCAGTGGCTACAGCTTTCAGTTTCACAACAAAAATCAGATGTTATCACAAACAAGGCTGTTGTCACCTGTGTTGCCTATCAAACTGCAGCATATACCTGGACAATGAAACTTCAGCAGGTTGCTGAGGAATTGCCTCCTCTGGAGAATGAAAGATAAGAGGGAGATGGAAGGAAATTTTTATATCTCCTTCCAAAGTGCAATTTACTTCACGGTCACCCAGGAAAAGGCCTTTTGTACTGAATGAATGCAAAGATGTACAAGTTAAAATCATATTTTGGAAACCTATGCAAGCACACTTTGTCATCGCAGCTGTCACTGAGAAATTCATTGAAACTTTGGGAACTTAGCCACACCAGTATCAGCCAATGTCAATCACCCACTTGCCAACAGCCTTGACATAACCAAAAGCTCAAATAGTATTTCTTTCCACGACTCCCCAGCAACCCTGATCCAAATACCATACTCACAATCTCAATGGATATCTGGAAAATTACTTCTGGACTTTATCTAGACAAAGCCTGAGTTGATTTTGCTTTCCTCAGAAACAGCTAGTGGAACCATTTCTGCTCTTCCTTAAATATGAAGCTTAGCAGACTTTTGGATAGTGTCAGATCTGACCCTAAGATCTCCTTTCAGCTCTGGAAATTTTAAGAGCTTCACCAAAAGCACACTAATTTGACCTGTCACTATCATGCTGTGCTGTCTCCAAGCACATGGTTTGGTTGAATGTAAGGTGCAACCAGCCAAAGATTTAATCCTTTCAAGCTGTTATTAAGGGAGACTGTCTGATGAGGCTTGTGGGGTTCCTCATTGTTCTGCATGTCACTCCTCATCTGACTGTTGCACACAGCCCCCTGAAGCTGTCCCATGGGACACGTTATCAAACCATGCCTCACTCTTCACAACACCAATCTGTCTGAAGGACTGCAACACAAGCAGGAACAGGTTTTGGATTCATCTCTGACATCATCTACCTGGCATTCCTTTGCACTATGAAAGCATATTTGCTCAAAGCTAGAGAGCTGTGCCAAGTGCAGCCCCTTCTGTTATCAAGGCCACTGCACTTGATGTGCAGATTGCCAAAAGACAAGTTGGAACTGCTGTATCAAGACAAGACACCTGTCTTTCACTTCTTCAGGGGCCTCTTTCCAGAGCCTGGGATTATTATTGCATTCACAACCTGTTAGTCCAAGTTCAGCAAGGTCTTTACTCAAGTGTGTAATAATTCTTTCTTGCTCGTGGTTCATAAGGAGTCACAGTCCTCTCCACTTCTAAGAGAAAAGAGTGGAGAGCACAGAGGAGTTAAAGTTGTTTCCTTCTGACAGATCATTACATCCCATAAAAACATGCACAGAGGGCTTCACAGTCTCACACAGCCTGAAGACCTCCTAAAGGCTGTGTCATGTGTGGGGGATGCTGTTCCTTGTTTGTGGAAGCAGCATTCATGCCATGACCCATTTCTCTGCTTCTCCATTCAAGCAGAACCCAGAAAGACACAGGGAGGAGATCTTCTGGTGGTGTTTTGCTTGTATTGCTGAGAAATTACATTCACATCCCCCAGGCTGCTCCTAGCCTGTGTGTTCTGCTCCACAAACACAACAGAGTACAGGCAGGAATCCACTGGCTCAAACGCATGCAGAAAGCTGTTTTAGGGACAGCTTCTCTTTGCTTTACCCATGAATGACTTCTAGTGGGATTATTCCACATGAATAAGGAAGGGTTATCTGGTCTGTAAGACCTGCTTTCTTTTGAGTCTTGCAAGGGAAACAGTGGAAACTCTATTGTTGAGCCACATAAAACTAAAGCAGACAAGCTGCAACAGACAAGGCTGTGCCACTTAGACACAAACTTCTGGTGGGAGTCATGTAGGGGCATTTTCCTTTCCAAGGCCTCACAGTTACTAATCCTAGTAAAGGATTGCTCCTGTTTCCCCAGGCAGCTTGGCCAAGCTCTCAGAACACAGCCTGATAGCTGCTTCTCACCCCCCTTGGGATGCTGAGCTCACTGCGAGGACCAGGCAGGGAATAGCCCTCCCCACAGAAGCAGCAAGGAGCATGGCAATGAGGAGAGGATTTTGTTCATCCCAATCCCTTCCACATAACCACGTGTAGAAGAGGTAGGAGTGAACCCTAGGAAGAGCATGGCACAAAGGTGAAGTCCTGGGCTCCTGCAGAAGGGATGGAGGGTGGGTGAGGTAAGGGGGAAATGGTTTTCACAGCTTGAATTTAAACAACATCTGCTTCAGTCAGCTGTCTAGCACTCTAAACCTCTCAGCTTTAGTTCTGCCTCCTTGCTGCTATCACAGCCCTTTGTGGTTTCAAAGAACAGCTTATCAGACAGGATCTATTTTCTTTCTGAATTTGTCACAATCTCCTCCAATTAACCACCTCACTTTCAAGGATCAGTCACACATTCACCACATATACAGACTTGGCGCTTTTTTTTTTTCCCCTGACTAATTGCAGGCAGTATTCCCCCCAAGTGCTGATGTCTGCATAAGCTGTATAACAGACACACACAGATTTGTGATCTGTGCTTGTCCAGACACTGGTGCAAACACTTTTCCCTGGGCTTACTGTAACTTGGACTCTGATGGTTTCAGCTCCAAGGAACAGGCAGTTGTTCCTCAGTGTCCTGGTTGCCCTGACAGCCATTCTGTTGGGAACAGATTAAAGCAGCAGCTACAGCAAGGAGGTAAAAATCATTAAGCTCATTCTAAAGCCCCAGCTGAAGGGCTGGTGCACTGTTTGGGTTTGAATTAGTCAGTTGACCTCTGTTTATTTTTAGTCATCCCAGCTGGAGAACTGGGCATAAAACCAGTCCTTTGGTGCAAATCTATGGCAGCTTAAAGGAGGAAAACAGAGCAGAAGAAGAGGAAGAAACAATCCAGCTCACAATATTTTCATCAGTATAACATCTGTGAGCTCCAGGTAGAGTTGGAAAAGTGTCTCTCTGACTTTGGATGTGGTTTCTCAAGCAACAAGGGTTATTGCAGATACTTGACCAGTACTCAATAGTTCAACCATGTCTCCAGGCTCATGCTCCATTCAAAACTGAATCCCAACCACGTTACTGCAGGTGCAGATGTACCAGAGCCCAAGAAGCAAGGACAAAATGTGTAGCTCTGCTGGAAACAACTTTTTGATCCTCAAAATCTTGTCAGTGTAGAATATGAGAACTTAAGATATTTATCTGGGCTCTCTTAGATCTCCTAGGTCTCCCTCAGAGCAACACAGCCCTCCAGCACTTTTTGGATACAGGCATTGTTGCCACAGAGCCATTGCTGGAGCCACATCATCAGTTTCTGCATGTAACTCTGCCTGTTGTGAATAAACTGGACCCGTGGCTTGCTTAGTAAATTCAGCTAAATCTGATTGTGTGCACTCTTCCACCTACTTCAGCTGTGATATACGGGAGCCACAGCCAGAGACTCTCTCCTCATGAGATCTCAAGGCTCATTAGTTCAAGCCTGGTAGACATAACTATGGTAAAATATGACCCACAGAGCCAGATGTTGCCTGACTCTACTGTACACTGTCCTGCTTACAGTTCACTCCTCTCAAGTCATCTGGAGTATTTCTGCACCTCAGATGTATGGGTACCCCTAAGGACAAAAGGGCATTTGTCAAAGTTACTTCGAAGCCAAAGCACTTTCTGTCCTCTGCTTGCTGACCTTTGGGTAACTAAAATAAAATCCCAAATCCTTTCTAGACAGTCAGCTTCCTCTGCAGTAAGGTTTCAAGAGGTTTGTTTTGAAATCTGGAAAGCTTATCAGCTGATGAACACAAGAGTAGAAAATCACAAATGATACACAAAATGTACTAACGGACAGCTGGAAGAATTGCAGTCAGAAGCAAATAATAGATATACACAAGGGAAGATTAATTTCTGCAATATGGTTTGTATCCACTTTTCACCTTTTTAAGGAGCTGAGTTTACCCTTTGTATTTTTGTTTCACTGATACCTTCCTGTTTTGCCAGCAGATGCAATCAATCCCCTGTTTCTCTGTATGTAGCTGTAGTACCTGGACAGAATTTGAAAGCTCCAGAAACCCTTTAACCTTTTCAGGGTTTGCAAGTTCAGTTCAGAGCAAGGACATAAAACCCAACAGTCTGCTCTGGATTTTACTTTAGTTCAAAGAGGCAGGATGAATTTAAATAAAAAAATAAATAAAGTTATTAACCAACTATTCTGTGCCACTGTTACTGGGACACGTCATTACAATGATAAACACTAAATAAACTTATTTCTGACTGACCTCAGGTTCTTTTTGAAGGTGATGACACCCTCCTTACACCTGGACACCTGCTTACTGCTCATGAAGTAAAATCTGTCTCTGTGCAGGGGGTAAGTGCACAGACCAAGTGTCGTTCAGAGTCCTCCCCAGAAAGTTGACCTGGAATTCAGCCAAAGCTGAGCCTCTGCACAAGGGACAGTGCATCAGCAGCTCTACCCATAAGAAAGATAGATAAAGCCAAACTGGCAGGCAGGCATCAAGTAAGGCTGAGAATGGATTTTTCTAAGTTTCTTTTGCACCACCATACAATGGGCACGTGTCACGTGGTGCTAGGGCCCTACAATACGTATTACTGACAACATCAAAGTCCTTTGGCTAAGAAGAAGAAGTATGGGATTCTTACTCACACACACACACAAAAATTAAAGTCATAGCATAGTAAAGCTAGAGCAAATCCTAATTGTTGAAAATGACCTTTTATATTTAATACAAAATAATTTTCTTATTACCAATGATGAAATTCATGTAATCTGAGAAACCCAGAAAGGGATTCTTGAATTTCTCTCCCTCAGGCTACTCATAAACAAAATGACATACAATTTTGGAAACTTTATTTCAGAATCATTATAGACCTTCATGTTTAAGAGCTGTTTGGAGGCAAATTCCAGCTGAAGACTTAGAAGCCTTCTTTTTGGTGAACTCTTTTTCAGAAGCCCTTTTTTCTTCTACCACAGTTTTACCTATCTAGATTTACAACAGTCTGCCAAGAATTGCCTTGACCTGGTTTATCTTTTGACCATTTAACCTATAAAAGGACAGAGAAATAGAGCAAGACTATTATGGGTGGCAAAAGAAGGACACATCTTTCAGGGATTCTGCATTTCCTGCATAGAGGTGGTGATGGGCACGGAGCAGAACATCAGAGTATAGCATTGGGGTGATGCTGCATGTGAGCACACACACTCTGTAACTGGGTTCACACATGCACAAGGAAGACATTTTCATAGGCACATCTACTGATCCCATACCAGAAAATTTAACCACAAAACAGGGAAGAAAGCAAAAATCAACACTTGCCTAAGTTTTGTTATTAAAATGGTATGTTCAGGTGAATGGCTGATAATGCAGCTCAAACGTGGAAGCAAACTATTTCACACTGCTTCACTGCACGTGGTTCCTGTCAAGTTACTAATCAGAGCTTAAAAATGGTTACTTCTTCAGAGCCACTGTTTTTGGAGCCTTTGGAGACCCCATATGCAGCAAAAAAAGACTCCAGCATGAATGCAAATGTAGTCTTGAATTTCTCTGCTGAGTCAGCCACGAAGGACCAATAAATACCCATTGGGAAGCAGACTCCAAACCACTCTCATGGACTTACAACTCAGAAACAAATTTCTTTCTTCTCTTTCCCCCTGCATTACAGGTGTCACTAAAAAGTTAGCCTGTTAGGTTACCAATTCCAGCTCCTGGCCCCATCCTGTCCACACAGGTAACTCAGCAGTGCAGGAATCTGTTTCCAAAATCCTGTGGTTTTCATCACAAAGGAACCAACGTGATCTGAACAGGGTGGTCACCAGCAATCCCTCAACTTAACAATCACCCCAAAAGTTCTTGGGGTGATTCAGGAGCAGCAAGAAGGACAAGAATTCCCTCTGTCTGAATTGTCCCCATCAGTCCATCATTCCCCTGGGATCTGTGAGCCTACATCCATCTAAGGTGATCCTGTTCTTACATCAGCTACACTTTGAGCAAGATCTATTGAGTCCACATGAAAACAAGACCTGATGATTAAGGGAAAAAAAAACCCATAGTGTCTTTGTTGGTGTAAGTGACAGGAACCTCTTCCACCTCTTCTTCCACAGTAGCTTTACGAAGTGCAACTCCTAAAAGCCAAGGCAGAGAGTCTAAAGCATCTCTTTCCAAAGCTGTGGCATTTTCAACATAATGATTTCTCTAAACTTCAATCAATCACGAAGAATTACAAGCAAATATAAACAAGATAAATATGGCCCTGGATTGCCTCCAGAGGCCTGTGGTACACTGCAGGCAGAGGATAATGTAATTAAATATGGGCAGCCTGCCGACTACTCACTGTCAGTTTTGTCCTGATCTCAGCTGAAGAAGTCTGCACTACTGCAAACATTTGTTTTACAGTGGTACAACTTAATTGAACTTGGAAAGCTTCTGCAGGCTTTGACAATGGTTTACCTCCTTAATGAGTAGGGATTTTGACTCTGTAGGCACCCTCATATCCATTTTGTCCCCTTACAAGTGAAGTAGGTAATTCCAGATATGTGGCTTGGGGGAGAAAAAATAAAAATAAAAAAAGAGTGGCCAAACAGGCTGAAAATGGTTCCTTGTGTTGAAAGTGTGCTGCTGGGAAGAAAAACTCAGCTCCATCTGAATTATTGCATGATACATGGAATACACTGGCATAAATTACCCAAAAATCAACGGGGAACTTTGTTGCTGATGCTCACCCCCTTTCTGAGGTGGCTTAGTGACTGTGTCAGTGGAGATTTAGCCCAGGGAGTCACAAAGGGCCTACTGAAATAGCCTTTTTCAAAAGGCCACTTTGCACTCAGAATAGAAGCCTCTTCTCATCCCCTGACCTCTTTCTGGTTTGCCATATTGACTCAGACAAGCCAAGCACTCTGGTACCAACATACTCCATCCAGGAACCTTTCCAGCAAAGGTTATTTGCTGGGTGGTGCTGTTTCTGTCCTTAAATGGGTTATGAGGCAGCATTTTGATTTGAATAGTGCATTGAACATCAGTACACTTCCCAAGCCCCTCCTTCCCCCTGGGAATACAGATGCCCTGCCCACAGAGTTTATCCCAGACTAAGTCTGGAAGACTTTCTTGAGGAAGGCCCCTGTTAAAAGTATTGGAAGTTACTGCAAAAATGACATGAAATGACATGGTATTCTGTCTTCTTGCATTTCTCACTGCAAGATCTAGTTTGAAATATGCTGCCTAGAATGACTACAAAACACAGGGCAGGTATGAGCACTCTGTGTGGCACTCTAAACCAGCTGAGAAGAACTGGCTGTTTACCTGCTCTACAAAAAGGGATAAAAAATTCTTCCTTAAAAACTCCTCTGAAGGGTGGCAATTCTGGATAGTATCTTAAGCTTCCTGAAGTATGACATTTTACAAGACCATGGTGGGGTATAGAAAAAAAAAAGAACCAACAACAAAACCATGTTTGTGTCCCAGAAGGTCTTTTAACAAAGCTCAGTCTTATACTTGCACACAGACAAATAACGGCGGTCGCAGGAAGGAGACTTGGCTTCAGCTCAAAATTCCCTGGTGGTTGAGACTTTGGGATTATTTTCATACTGTCTGACTTGTACTCTGTAATTGCACTGGGGCTGCAGATGACAAATTAACTTTTTTTTTTTTTTTTGCCACTGTTTATAGGTATTTGTTTGGATTCAGAGGTGATTTTTTTGCATGCAGGGATGTGTCAAGCATGTGTGAACACTGCATTTCATGAGATTAGCATTAAGCAATGCACCTGGGAGATGACATAGCCTGCAGCCTGGAAGAAGAGGCTTCTGGAAAGCTGTGTCTGTGTTGGATATGGCATAAGGTTCACCCAATAAAATACATCCTTAACAATACTGCCAAGACATACTTGGAACCAAGAGTCATGCTTTCTCACAAGTGGGCAGACAGTTCAAAGCTGATCTGCTCACCAGCATCACTCAAGGAGAACCCCTTTCTGTTTACATTTGTACTTAAGAGATGCCCAGAACAGATAAAGTCAGGACCTGGTTTGCTCTCAGCCCTCCCAAGCGACTCCCCACATGACTTGTTTGGGTGGAGGATGGTAAGAAAACCATCAGTAAGATTCCTGTAAGTACGTGCAAAACCAAACAGCAACCTTTTCACTAGTACGTGTGAAAGGTGACCCACATACAGCTTTTACCCTGAATAACTGAAACAGAAAGACATCTGACTTTGTTTTAGGCTCTCACAGGCAGGGAAGCTTTGCCTGTCCTCTTGAGACCTCCTTGTAGCAGTAGCATCACGGGCAAGTAGAATGCCAAGGCAAACCTATGCACTGAGTCCCAGAGTAAAAACCACACCTGGCAAAGGGCCTTGGACCATTTGGAGCAGGCAGTTCCAGATAAGAAGCCAGACACTATTCCTGGTTCTGCACCAAGTTTTAGAAGAGCCTTCAGCAAGTTACTCTACCTGATTCTGTTACTCAGGTACATACATACTGCCATGCCACATCTGACTAGTGGCCTGACTTTGACAGTAGCCAACATTATCAGATGGTTAAAAAAGCCTGGAAATACCCAGAGCAGACAGCTGACACTTTTTCAGAATACTTACTGAACCTTGGATGTCTAGGATACACCCACATTGCTGGCTAAACACTGACTGCAGGAGCCAATCCCATATTTCACTGGACACTTTTCTTGGTCACTCTCCCAGCCTAGGACACGTGATGCAGAAGACCAAAAAGGTGCAGCAAGCAGGAGCACACAGAGCACAGCAAAAGGCATCTCTGGGGCTGGTGCAGCAGGGCACAAAGTAGCTTTGAGCCTAGAAAGGGAAAAGAAGACATGGCATAAGACTGGTTTCTATTGTCTGCCCAAACACACACGTTTCCAGCATGAAGTGTGACTGAAATGAGCATTGATCTTTATTATTTCTTGCCCTGAACTTCAATTAGGAACTTAGTTCAGGAACTGAGGTACTCTTAGTAAATGAATGCTTCTGAGCTGCAGGACACTGGTATCCAACCAAGCTAACAAAAGTAGAGATGGGAGAGCCAAGAAAAAAAAAAAAAAAGTTTTTTTCCAAATTGTCACACAATGTTCTGTTCAAATTTCCACGAAGGCTCAGCTCAGCTTTGTTGTTTGAACACACTGGTGTTAATGGGTGCTTCCTACAACAGTGGGAACAACATTTCTTGTCAACTTAAGTTGTGGGGGTTTTTTCTTGCAAAGATGCCTTCTTTCAAGTCCCACAAAACCAGGGACTGCCATGCTTATTGTCTTAGCAGGTGGTGACAGTTTTGTGTTATATACTTATGCTACAGCAGCACATTCTGCCTTCACCTCGACCCTTTGAGCCAAGTACCACAGAGAAAAAGAGTAAATGATAGTTCGTGTCTGCCACAAATATTTTAGGGAGATCAAGCCTCTCCAGAGACAAGGAAAGGGCACATAGAATAGGAACTCCTCTGCACAACTTCTCACAAGTTGTTGTACATGCAGTTTACACAGAGAAGTTGCAGTAACTCTTCCTGCAGGGAAGGAAGACCAGGGTGGGTTGTTAGAACAAGAACAGCTCCCGCAGTTTGTCCCTGGTGCTCCATTTCATAAATCCTGGGATACAGCTGCGGCTGAGTGAATTTTCTGGGCCCATTTCTCGTGGCCCAAAGCCTGTAATTTGGGCACCCTAGTCTTAGGCATCAGGAGTGAAAAGGACAAAAAGTTTTGTGCCATGTCAGAGGGATGAGAGCATGACAAATCAGTTCAGTATAAACTGTCAGTCTGCTTAGTCTACATGGATGAGTATAAATTCAGATAACAGAAGCAGGGATCTTAATTCATCACAGGCTGTTATGAAAAGGAAATCTCATTTCCTCTCCCCATTTTGCCTAATATTTCATTATTTGTTATTTCAGGGCTACTCACATAGCTTTCCAGGTTAGTATATCAGGAGAAAAAGAAAAAAAAGTAATTAAAAAAAGGCTTCCCACATATTACTGCTGTTGTTGATAGCTGAAGAAAGAGAAAAACACCAAGCACAAAGTTATGAGTCACCTGAATGCACTTAAGCCAGATGCAGAATTAAGCAACAGGCACTGACATGCACTCATGAGAAAATACAAAGTTGCTTTAGCCTCTCTCAAAAAGCAGTGCTGCAGGGCAGTAGGACTAAGGGGAGTTAAAAAAAAAAATTAAGAGAATGGGGAGGAGGGAGGCTTCTTAACATATAAATCACAGTGTCAAAATCCTTTTATCTTTTGGCGCCCAAATCTCTCATCTGCCTTAGTGAATGCTAAACAAGTCACTAGCAATTCTTTGTGAATTTTTAATTGGTGTTTTCACAACCTTATTCCTGATATTTCTAAGAGAAATTAGCAGATGTTCACAACAAGAGCCTTCAGAGAAAAATCTCTCAGATATGCCAGGGATGAGTTTGAGGAAGAGTTGAATGCCCTCTACCTTAGCACTGGCTGCAGAAAAACCTCCTAACTTGTCTCAGCCTCAGAAAATGCCCTTCAGGACTGGAAAAGGTAGGTTGAAATTGCCTGTATTTGTGCAAGCAATAGATGTTACATACAAAGCCAGGAGGCCTGGGTTAGCAGCATTTGGTCTCCAGTTCACACACAGCAAGGTCACACCAAGACAGAAATTTAATGCTTTTCCCTGGAGACAACACAAAATTCTGTTTTATACAGCTACAATATGAAGGAAGAAACAAAAACTTTAAGATATGTAGTAAGTAGTCAGTAGCAGGGTTCCAAAAACTACATTTTCTGATCTCATGTAGTGATCTGTCAGAAAGCTGCTTGAAGAGGGAAGTTTCTCAGGTGTTGGGTCAGGTGTTGGTCTCGTGTTGGGAAGTTTATCAGATAGTTTATGAATAGACAGGCAACACCTCCATTAGTAAATTCTTCAAAAATCGTGTTTAAATCAAAAGTCAGGGAAAAAAACTTGACAAGTTTCACACTTTTGTTTCAAAAATGCAAAAAAAAAAAAATATTTTGGCATTTTAAAAAATTGTCATTTGTGTGATGACATTTGAAAGGTTGATCTGTGCAAGAGTAGGAATCAACCGTTCCACAAAAGCCCACAACAGGAACACTTAAAATTGACCATGCATTGCCAGAAAAAATAAGCTGTGAGACTAGAGAGGTATAAACCAGCTGTATGATTGAACCTATCTTATTTAGATTTCTTAGTCCTGCCTGGAATCTACCTGAAACCATCAACGTCTGCAGAGAAGTTTTGGGAATGGTCAATGAAGACCTAACCAGACATGCTGTGATTTTCAATAGGTACCCATCACAATTCCACCACCAAACTTAACTGAGAAAAATATGATTCTAAACAGCTCATAATCCCTCAGTAAATGAGCTCTCCCTCTCCTCACCACCTACTGTTATCCACGGTATGCCTTAAATGGGCTCAAGAGAACTAAAAATAAATGCATTTGTAAATTTTTTCTTCTTTTTCTTCATGCCAGATTGATGGAAAGAGGCATCCTAAAATATGAAAGAGGCATTCTGTTTCTCACACATCTGTATCTTATTAAGACAACTATAATAACAGAAGACACACTGACCAAGCAACTCCAGGTTTCCTCTGGCAGGCCATGAATAACACGGGGTATCAGAGGCAAGCAGCAAGGGGAGTAGTTGCAGAGTGTGAAGTGTGTTCTTTGGTGCATATGCTCCAGGAGGACTGAGAAATTGCCTAAGAAGTCTAGAGTCATTTGAAGAGATTCTGTGGCATGTTAGAACCCACAGAAAAATGTTTCTCCAATGCATTATTTATTGCTTTTCTGTATTTATATAATATCCAGCTTCCTGAGAGTAATTTTTTTTGGATTGTGTAACGCCGGGCAGAACATCAAACGTATGTTAATCAGTGGTAATAAAACACTAAGTTTTTTGGTCACTGAGGTATTAAATATTGCTAATAAATTATAGGGTTAGCATTTTAAATGAGCTATAGTTTGGAGGAAAGCAGTAACACCATGTCTGAAAGCATTAATTGCCATTGCCCAACTTCCTAATTATCAAGAGTTTCAAATATGTTTTTTAAACCAATACATCACACTCTGTTATGCACACAATGAAATACAGCTGCATTTGAAAAGCTTCAGCAGTGCTAAGTACTTTACCCCTTCAAAGCACTCTATGGACATGAAAACACAGTACCTCTGTGACACAGTTAATTATTACTGTCCCCATTTTATACGTGGAGGAAGCAGAAGTGTCCAGAGGTTAAGAGTCTCCACTGAGACCACCCAGCTTGTCAGAGTCAGGGTTTGCATCACCAAGGGACACAGACTCTCCAGTCTTCCAGCTCAAGGAACTGGGAAGTGCTCCCTCTCCGGACACAGATGGACTCTGCAGTGACAGCAATCCAGTCACAGCCATGCATCCCATCCCCACATCGTGTTTCTTGTGGACTGGCAGAAGCAAGAGGCACTCATCTCTCCTGGGATAATTCATAGAGAGGGAAACCATGCTGTCTGTGGCAGGCTGTCCTGCTTCCCATGAAGTCGTCCATATTTTAAAAGCAACATTTGTGTGAACTGCAGTCCTACCCCTTCACAGGGGATCACATTGTCCCAACCTCCTGGGCAAGTCCTCACTACTGGGATGGTCCTCACTGAGAACTGCACGAGTTTCAAAGCAAGGGGCTTTGGGGAGGCAAGAGGAAACATCTTAGGAAACATTTTTTCACTGAAAGGGTTGTCAGACATTGGAATCGCCCAGGACAGTGGTGGTGTCACCACCCCTGGAGACACTGAAAAGGCATTTGGACCTGGTTCTTAAGGACATAGTTTAGTAGTTAGATTAAGGTGTTGGTCAAAGGTTGGACTGGATGATCTTGGAGGTCTCTTCCAACCTGAGCATTCTGTAAACATTCTGTAAAAGAGCGGGGAAAACCTGTCACACCCTTTCCAAAATGGCGCTTCCCCTCACCTGCCCGGGACTGCTCGCGAAAAGGGCCCCAGACAGGCCACACACAAGAGGTTTGGACAGCTTGAGGGTGAACACTGTTTGGCCTCAGCCTTCCATTCACTCCAGCTCCCACACAGTATGAAAAATATAAGTCACCTTTTTTCTATTATTGTCCATTAAGTTTTCCCCCAGAACACAGCCTGGTGCTGACGTGCCTTCGCTTGCCGCCATGCCTCACACCTGCAGGGTACGTCCAGACAGCTCCAGCCACTGTTGCTGCTCACCAGACTGTATGTTTTGGGCCAAAAGACCCTAAGAACAGTTACGCCTGACCCCTCCGCCCCCCCGTGAGGCATGAGAGCTACAACCAAACATACAACAGAACATCAGGGATGCAGGTGGGGAACGACTCCGGTAACCCAGGAGGAGCTGTGGCTTTTCCAGCATTGCCATGGCTCATGGTTCGTGCTGTTTTACCACACGTTCCACACCATCACTGGGTGAGGATGGAAGACATTGTCCTTGCCAAAGCAGCCCCCTGGGAGCCACAGGATGGGGTTGGGTGAGGGTTCTGTGGTTCTGGTTCTGAGGCAGGGCAGTGGGCAGACAGACGGCTCAGCCGGTGCTGCAGGGCTTTGGCAGCAGAACCCTGTGCTTCTGCTTTGTGGGCTCTTTGCTGTCTGCCTTGTGGCTCCTGATGCAGGCACTCTGCGTGTGGCATGGCCCCAAGTGCCTCAGGGGTGACAAGGGGCCCCCAGAGTCCCTCCCTGGCCACAGGGTCCTGCTACGCCCCAGCGGGCTCTGGTGGCATCAGGGGGTGGGGAGACTGGCCCAGGGGATGCAGCAAAGAGGACACAGCTGAAAAAGACATCTTTGCTCCAACACTTTGCTGACAAAACAAAAAAAAAAAAAACCCCCAACAAAACCCACACCCAAACAAACCAAAAATCATTTAATTTCTCAGGATGAAAGGGAGCTGAAAATTGGGATGGGAAGAAAGACTGAAAAGAAAGAATGCAAATCAAAGTACCCTCGGACATTTCACAATCGTATAGGAAGAAAGAGTAAAGGGCTTTCACAAACACACAAGCACAGCCTTCAGACATGTCCCAGCCTCAAAACCAGAGGTGGCACAAGAATTGTGTCTAAGGAAGAAACATTCATCAAATGAGGAGTTATGTGGAGACTTCTGTGAAAGAAGTTCTTTAAGCTTCCATCAAAAAATACATGTGAACTCCTACAATGTTTCCCACTTTTTTTCTTAGCCCTCTGATCTCCTGTTCCTTGCACAGACTTATTTAAAAACATACAGCGTAGTGCATTGGTTTGTAGCACATTTCTGACACTAATGATCAATGGGGCCATGTGTCGAAAGATTGTATTTTTGCTTTTAAAACCCACTTAAAATTAAAAAGAAGTCACAGTCCACCCTGCCCCTATCTCCCTGATCTTCTAACTGCTGATTTTGCTGACTTTGTTAAAACACTGGTGCCCACTTGGAAAACCATGCAGGTTTTTCTTGCAAAGTCCTGCTTGGATTTTTTTTAATGCAGCCAGGGCAGTGAACAGGGTATGGCCTCAGGTCACAGTACGTGGGCTTGGATTTATGGTAACAAGAAATTTGAGTGTTTTCCTAGAAGGCTGTAGCCTCAGCTGCACTATGCAACCAAACAGTACCAGAGCAAATATGGTCAAACCCAACTTCAAACAGCATATCAGCAATGCTTTGCTATCCCTGTCTCCTGCCAGCATGGGCAAGACCTAAAATCTTTGGGTAGCTTCTTTGGACTGGTGGTCTGCAAGAAGCAAGAGCTCACTTTTAGATGGATCTGTCACTACTGAACCTAGAGAAACTTCAGTTTGCAGGGTAGCAAGATAAAGCCCATGAACATTTCTGCTTGGGTGTCTGCCTGCTGCCATATAAACCATGAACCTAGGCACAGAAAGTGCCCTTGCAACCCAGGTTCATCTGAAGAGCCCTTACAGGCTTGTCTCTGCTTCAGTATTAAAATTCTGAAGATATTTTTCTCCGTAGGCCGCCCCAAACATACATTTACTAAGGCTGATTTTGGAAATTAAAAACCATATCAGTTCCACTACAGACCAGAACCACTTCCACATCAAAGCAAACCGATTCTTTCTCCAGATTTATAAAATCTCAGTTCTTATCCCTCCTGAAAGCCAAAACACCACAAATATTTACTTTTCTTCCCAACACACACCTCATTTCCTGCTCCAATATTGCAGGCAACACCACTCTAGTCATGCAGCAAACAGACACCACTTCCTTTTTTTTTATCACAAGTTGGGAATTGGACTTGATGATCCTTATGGGTGCCTTCCAACTTATGACTTGAAGTCATAAGAAAAGCAGGCTATCAAATCTAAAAGAAGAAAGTTCTGTGAGTTTTACATATTCTTCCATTTGACAGGGAATCATTCCCCAAGAACAATTTTGCCCCTATTTGTTCATAGCATCATCTTAAGGAAATTAAATTTATGCCCCCAAGACGGTGAAAAAAAACCTGACTACAGTCAAAGTAAAGTCAAATGGATGTTTTTCCTACAAGATGTGTTATCTGGTCTTAAAAGGATATCAGATCAATTTGACGTGATTTTGAAAGAGCACATGAGTAAACCAAAGCTCTGCAGCCACTTATGGACCAGAAGAAGATATTAGACAAAGTCTGCAGTAGTAACAATAGGAGACAATATCTGGGGACCCTGTACTCTCCTTGAAATAAAAAAGTTTCTGGAGAATATTTATGATGCTACTTTCTCCCATAATTTGTTAAGCAATGGCGAAATATACATACTTTCTCTTCTAATTCAGCCATAGAGAAATAACTTGTTTTTCCCAGGCCTTAATTCCTTTGTACTCTACAATCAGGGTGATATCTACCTTCCAGGATGGCTAAATAAGGCTTTGCTACTCTGTATTCAGTGTTTACACCAACCTCATGAAAGAGATCCTGTGAAACTACTTATTTTAAAATTGGGGAGCAACGTCACCCGAGTGTAGATGCACCAGTGTCTCCAAAATTTTTATTAAGGGAGGACTGACATCTGCCTCCTAAGTTACTCTTTCTTCCTTCAGTATGTGCCATTCTATTCTGTCCCTGGCATGCTCAATGTGCATTGTGGAGATGAGTTTTTTTCCATTTTCAGTTCATCAGATGCAGGCAAACTGTTTCCTACTTCGATCTTAGTCATTTTCTTTCCTTCACTGTTCCTGACGGGTCTCACACAGACTGCAGCAGCAAAACTGTCAGCACTTCATGAGGGGGCCAAACCCTTTCAGATGCTGTGTACAAGTTTCAGAGCTGTTTTCAGATTTACTTCCTTTCTTGTTTCTTTGCAGATGACCCTTTGATGCCACTGAGTCGATTTGGATGTCAGATACACGATCAGCATGTGGGGCAATTTCCCTACAAACTGGCCACATTCAAAATCATGACTAGTCTGTTGGATCTCCAGAGATCAAAATGAAATGCATCCAAAGTCTGTATTGTTTTTCTACTCCCTAGACTGTTACAGCAAAGTAGCCTTGGAGCCAAACTTCCTTGCAGTTGACAGGACACCAGACTTCAGTCATCTGGGCACCAGACTGCATCTAACTCCAGTAGCTGGAGATGAAGAAGACAAATTTTTTTCATTTATCATAGGAGAGATTAAAAGGTGCTGATCAAAGTGTAAGCACTATCATCATCGTCTGGTCTACTGTGAATGTTTCAATTAAGCTGCCATTCACATCACCTGAATATAAGCACTTTTTTCTTTTTTTCTTTCTCCAAATATGTCTACTCTGTGCAATACACAAAAAGCAAAACTTGTATCAGGCTATGGGATCTTTTAGCTTGATTTTTTTTTTTGTAAGAATACCAATGCAGAAGGCAGAGAATTATAGCCTGTGCTTCCTACAATCAATAGACAGGGGTTTGCTCTTTGCTCCAGTGCACTTTTTGGACTGTGCTCTTGCTTGGCAGGTGGGAGGGATGGGAAGGTGCTCAGCTTTCACAAGGTGCTCTGCTTCATCCCACTCAAAAGATAAGCCAAAGACACATCTTACAGGAGGTCCTCACTGCCTCCTTGATGGCAGAAAGTCCACAAGGAAAAGAGGGAGGGAAAACTCTGATGGGACTACACAGTCAGGTGCAAGGAAGGTCAGGCTGTTCAGGAAGTTGCTTTACACCAGGCATCAAATGGAAAAGCAGAAATAGACAAGATTTGGAGATGAAGCCTTGACCTTCCCCTGGTCTTCTGTACTCTCACAGTTATTTCCAGCTCTGCAAGTTACTGTGCATCAGGAGGAAAAGCAGCTGGCAAAGCCACAACTACAGTGAAGCCTCAAAGAGAGAAGAGCTGGGACAGCATTTTCAGGAGGAGTGGCTTTGAAAGGAGAAATATTTAAGACTCCTCATTCTGAAACTAGCTCCTCTTCATTTGTTTGAAACTTTTGTCTAGTTTGACAGAGATTCCTCGATTCCTGGGTGAAGTTAGCAAGATTTGCTCCACCTTTCTTTTTTGTATACTACAGGAGTGTGATATGAGAAACTGAGCACAAATCTTGTATAATTAAGACAAGAAACCCCCTGAAACTAGTCAGGTTTCAAAAGCAAATATATGTTTAAGAACAATCACAGCATTTCAGGAAAATTTTAAAAGCTTTAATCAGAAGGAAAGGGTAAAGGCACTTTTATTTCAGGCATAGTTCAAGCATCATCCATCTCCTTTCCCTTCTATAAAGGCAAACATTCTCAAGTTACAAGTTTCTGAAAGACTTTTCCAAGTCATCATTTTCCTTAGAGCTTAACATTGTCTTTAACCAAGACTTCCTCCTGGAGCTCTACAGCTTATTCTACAGTACCTGTAATCAGCATTATTTCTAGCTATTCACTTTTCCAGCCTCAGCAGCAGAAAGCAAGAATGATTTCCAAATTTATGATTGCATCACAAATACAATTTAATTTATTATTACTCTTTTTTTTCATGCCAGCTGAGCTAAATGTTCCTAGAAAATAAGGTAACCAAAGGATAGCCTCTTCCTTCTGTTCAGACAGGGAGAAAATCTGAAAAGAGTTCAGCTCTCATGGATGTATCCATTCACTGTTGCTTCTTCGTGCTACAACATAAATATGTTGCTCAAATATGAAGGAACACACCAAATAACTGACAGACAAAAAAGTGCAAGGAAAAATTAAATGTGCAAAGCTGTTTAAAAGAACAGCAAACATTTTATGTTGCTTCCCAAAATACAAGGAGATTTCAGAAAAGGATCTGAAGGAGAGACAGGTGACAGGACAGTTCAAGGAAAAGTGTTTCCTGAATTTAAGTGATGGGCTGAGTACGTGTAGGGAGAAGGAAGCAAAATAAACAGGGAAGATGACAAGCACAACGTGGTGATGGCTGTTGCCATGAAGCTGGGCTGAGTGGGTTCATGGGGCAGATTTTCTGAGGAGACAGTGAAGAAAGAGCCAAGGATCAAGGCAAGACTGAAGTGGAGGGAAGCAATAGCTGAGGTCACTTAAGGGAGCAGACAGCAGGGAGAGGATGCCGAGAGTGACAAAAAAGTGATAGACATTAATGGATTGAAGGTCTCAAGAGGGCAGGGTGAGGCAAGGGGCAGAGGGTAAATATGCTTTGTTGAAAGAAATGGAGAGGTGAGAGAGAAAGCGGTGCTCAAACGGATCAGAGAAGGAGCAGTGTTTTGGGAAAACAGGAGCAAATCTCTTCCAGTGAGTGGGAGTGCTGCTCTGGGCTTGTAAGTCAAGTGAGGGGGCGAGGGAAAGGAGACAAGAGGCTAAAAGGTCAGCAGGATGTCAGTGAAGAAGGCAAAGTCAGCTTCAGATGAGATTATAAAGAAAAAGCAGGTGTCATTATAGCTAGAGAGGCAGCAAGAGAGCAGCCGTGAGCCCGGGAGGATGCTCCAGTGCCTCCCTGCCATGGAAAAGGGTGGCCAGGGCTGCTGGACACACACTGGAGGAATAAGGCTGGCCCTTTGCCTAAAATCTGGCAGATCTTTCAGACCCCAGCCTCTCCCCACCCACACCCCACCAAAATGAATAGCTCCATTCATTTGGGCTGGGGTATTGATTTCAGAGGCTTCCCCAAGATGGAAATTGAGGGAGGCCTCCCTGCCTTCACTAAGCTGCTTCCTGAGGGTTCCTCTGAGATCAGAGAGTACCTCCTCCTGACCCCAGGAAGAGGGAGAGCCCAGACCAAAGTGCTGGCAAGGCTGGTGAAAAAGCCACTGCTGAGCACATCAGCACAGGCAATGTGTGAAGGAGCCACCATCATCCCCTTTGCTCTGAGGAGCTGGCACTTCGTCGAGGCAGATCAAGGGTCTTCTGCAGAGCCTGTATTTTTAAGGGATGAACATCCACATTTAAAGCTCCCAGAGAAAATGACAGCAATTCGACATCATTTTTTGATCTAACACCACATGTCTTTGTGGAAGGAGGAGATACAACTCCCTCGAGATTATTATCATGGCATTGTAAGGAAAGCAGTAGATGCTTGACAGCCAAGTGTTTATTGAGTACAGACTCTGTTTTTTCTCTCATTCAAGGCATGTCTAGCACAATACAGCCTGTCCAGCATGGTGGAGAACAACAACAAAATATAAATAACAGCCATTCTGCTGAGATGCTAACTACTCTTTATAGCCTGCATGTAAAAAATATACTTTGAATGTGCAATAGTTTTAACTTAAGACACCACAGGATGAAAGGCACTAAAATAGACACTTCATGCTGCAGACAGCTGCTGCCAGCTGTGCCCTCTGAATAGAATTTCTAACAGCACTGGCCTCATGAAAATAAAAGAGGCTTATTAGTATCATCCCAGAGAGCCAAGAGAAAATATATTTTCGTTCTGTTGTCTTTTTGTCTCCTCTTACTTGGTTGAGCAGTTACACAGAGTTTTCTGTGGCTCTGATAACCCCCTGAATCTTACACAATCTCCACCTTCCTCCAACAGGTTGATGCTTCACTGCGTGTTATTTCCATGGGGTGTTTTTCAGTCTGAGTGTCTGGCAGTTCAGCTCCAGAACTGAAAGCAATGGGTCAAGTGACCCTGGCAAAGCAATCAGCTTAATGAATCAATGTTTGTACAAACCTCCTGAAGAAATGATTTGTTATAGAAGTGCCAAGAGCACTGCAAGCTGATTTTTATCATCCCAGGCCTTTCCCTTGGAGGGAAGTACAGATGACACATGGCTCATTTTGTATTTTTGAATGAAACAGGTGTGACTCCTTTCTGAAAGGAGCAGATAGCAGCTTTCTCCTCCAAAACCCAACAAACAAGTTCAGGTACAGAATGCATGTCAGCATTCTTTATACTTCAGGTCCCTCTCTACTATCCCTATATTTATGTCTTACTGTACATAAAAATTCTGTATCTTTTTTACCATACTTAAAACTGCTTTCCATCAATTTTAAGCCAAGCAAAATGCTAAATGACAGACTTAAGAATAAAGAACAGCCCAGGTGCCTAAGCACGAATGCAGAATAATTTAATAAAAATTCCTGCTGTTTTCTGAGGGGCGTGTTAATCAGACTTCTAACTAATCTCAATGAAGCTTTAAGTTTGGTCCTAATGAGGCTCACAAGAGGTCTCTTGATACTTTTCAGTGTACGCATTACCAGGTTCACACAGTTACAAGCAATGGGGAAAGAAAAAAAAAAGAAAAGAAAAGGGAAGAAAAAAAAAAAGAGAGCGAGAAGAAAAAAAAATAAAGGCACAGCAGGAAGTTAGGTAGTAAGAGCTCAAGGCTCTTCCATTCGAGAGGTCACTATGAAGGTTCCTGTAGACAGGAGTTGTGCTTGTACTGGGTGCTCATCCCATCCAGGCTTTAATACATGGAATGAGGCTAACACTTAGGAGAATTAGACTCCAACCCTTGTTAAATTGAGGCCCAGTGACAACACAGAGCCAGGAGTCACAGTATCTTTGGGAGACTGAACAGAACTGAACCAATTAGTGTTGAGGACTTAAGAGCCACCCACAACAACACTTCCACGTTACAGATGCTGCAAAACCACAGTGGCTGAGACTGCATTCTCTGACCAAGGCTGACACATTTCTTCTTTTAAAAGACAAGTTTGCCCATACTGAATGAGGGCTACAACAAAGAGCTTGGCTTGGATCACCCAGCCTTGTTATTTTTTATCCCAGTAGAGGATGAAGTGTACATGACCTGGCAAGGGACTCGTGGCCTTCTCTTCATATCATGGAGTCAAGACTTGCAATCTGCTCCTCTTATCTCTTGTTTAGCTCAGCTGTGAGGAGGTTCTGCTGCAGGTGGATAACTCCTGAAACTCTGATCTCTGTCTTGCACCATAAACAGGGTGTGTGCTCTTCAGATTTCTGGCTAGCTCACATTTCTGATCATTGTTACCAGGTAGAAATGTATTTTATGATTGAAGATGGAATTAACTTTTATAGGTCTTTGAACATCAGAATTTAATAGAGAAGGGTACTCCCTATTTCAGACCACACTTTAACTCTTCAAACGTGGAATTGCCAGTTCAGAGGAGTCCTTTCCCAGCAGTGGAGGACCTTTTGGTAAAGGTTTACTGGAATAACAACAGGACTGGACAATAGGAACCTTAAGTGCTACTGTACCCTGCAGACCAGGACTGTATGGCAAAGCAGACCAAATGCTCAGAAGACCTGAGAGGCCAGATCATTAGCTCTTTCCTATCATAGCCCTTCTTTCTGAGTTATGTTATGAAAATAAAATTACTGAAGGAAGCAGAAAGGAGATGAGAGAAGATGGAAGCAGGGCTGCAAATGACCAATCTTTAAGGTGTACTAAACCTTATCCTTAGAAAATTCTGCACCAACAGAATCCCTAAGGGAACACAATTTCCTGTCTTCACAATTTCCTATCTCCCTACTTCATTCTCCAAGAAGCCAAGAGCCAAACACCATTTTCAAAACGACCAGAGAGCTGTGTGGCTGACAAGAATCGTAAATATCATTACTATTATTATAATAAACAGACTGTTGGAGGGAATACAAACCTTCCAAGTTTTAGGGCATAAGCCAACTTCTAAGTTCTGGGGTCAGAAGAAAAAAATCTTTTTTGTCTATTTACCCAATAAATATCTCTGTAAAGGTTTTGCCAAAGCTTTCTGGAGACAGTTCAGTACAGCTAAGTGAAACTGGCTGTTAAAATCACAGGGGGCTCCCAAAGTAGTTGTTAAGAGCCCTATTAGTCAAACAAGCACTCCTCTAGTTTGGTCCATTCTCCTCCCCTTTTCCTCTTTCTCCCATCAGGCTCAGACTCAGAAAACTTTGGCTCTATCTTCATCCTACACTTCTTGTCCCCCTTCTGGGACTAGTTAATGGTGTGACAGAATCTGAACACCCTCAGAATTTGAAATGTCTTCTGAATTTCCATGCTGGCCAATGTCAGAGAGAGGATACTGGAAGAGGGGGTGGCTGAGCATCAGAGTTCTTGTTCTGCAGGGACGTGGCCATGCAAGGAGGGCTGCAGGAAGCACATAATTTAAGACAAGCACATAATTTACAGCATATCTGAACATTACCAGAGTGGGGTAAAGCAATGACTTCTCATTAACCCCTCCTACCCTCCAATCCAAAGTGTCACACTTCAGGTAAGAGCACAGAATTAAAACACAGCACAAAATAATAATGATTAAAAAAAAAAACCACAAAAAAACCAAACAGCAATTGAAAACCCCATAAATCTTTTTACCACATAAAAGCTGGGAACACAGAAAGTTGAGCAGAATGCCAGCTTCCTGCCACTTTGCAGACAAAGCATGTCACACCTTTAGTTTGGATGCCCAGAAATAGATTCAAACTGTTGATACTTCAGAGGCCAGCAAGCAGGAACAAGGAAATTTCTTTTTAGGTCCCCTGACTGTATTCACCAGTGAGACTGCCATGTTGGCAGCAGGTGAATAGACTTTGGGGGACCACTTCTGGCTCCCAAGAAAGCTGGTGAGAGACTTTTTAGGATCTCGGATAGTGGGAGGACATGGGGCAATGGATTCAAACTGGAGGTAGACAGATTCAGATGAGACATTGGGAAAAAGTTCTTCACCATGAGGGTGGTGAGACCCTGGCACAGGTTGCCCAGACAGGGGGTGGAAGCCCCATCCCTGGAAGTTTTTAAGGCCAGGTTGGATGGGGCTCTGAGCAACCTGATCTGGTGGGAGGTGTCCCTGCCCATGCAGGGGGTTTGGACCTATATGATCTTTAACATCCCTTCCAACCCTGCCAATTCTATGGTTCTATAAATACACCCTGCTCCCAAGCATGAGGGACATTGGCATTCAGGTTTGGAGATACAGACAGCTACTGGAAAATATTTAGCAGAGTCTTCTGCAATTATTGTGCCTTGCACAGAAGCAAGCCTGGCTTTTACTAAGCAGAGGAGATTAGAAAACCCACACTTATCAAAAGATGCTTGCCAACCCCCATTGGCTTCAAATTCATGCTTCTTCCTCTTCAGTTTGTATTCTTTGGGACCAAGGGAAGAAAAGTGAGCACTGACATTTTTTTTCCAAGTGATGCCCAAGAGGTGGTATATGAAACAGAACATGTCATTAAAACACCATCACATTCATCCTGCCTGCCCCCTCCAGTGTTGGGGAGCACATCATTCAGCACAGACACATCCAGCTGCCTTGGCTCACAGTCTGTGTCCCCATGCCTTGCCAGGCTGGTCTTACCCAACCCAAGCTTTGCATAAGCAGAACAGCTGCTAGAGTAGGGTCTAGTATTGGAGATACAGCTACAGCTCCCTTTCCCCAACCTTTTTTTTTTTCATTCTTCTGTCCTGCCACTCTCAATCTGAGAAATAATCCTCTTCTACTCCACAGAATTGTTGTAAGTATAAATAGCCACTGGTAGGCACAGGGATATTGGAAGAGCAGGAGGCATGTAAATCTTTAAGATGTAGTTGGAGGGGCAGAAGGAAATCTATACTGATTCTGCAAAGTGCTCTTGGGTCCTACAGATTAGGCTTAACTGCAGAAATTGTGTATCTTCCAGAACGTGGCTTTCTGAATTCACTGAAGACTTCAGGGAAGAATTTGGGTTTAATTCAAAGAACATGCCTGCTTAAACCTTGCTTCTGGGTGGAGTAATCAGAGGGGGAGGGAGGGGGTTTCAGTTATTTTATTTCTCTCGTAACATAAATTATGTGAGGCTAATGTGTCAGGCTTAGAAGTTCCTCCATCTGGAGATGGGACCTCTGCCAATTATGTCATAATTTTTCTTGCCTGAAGTGCCTCATATTCATTGTAGAGGAATCAAAATCTTAGAGCAGTTCAGGTGGTGAGTAGATTTCCCCGTAACAATGAAGTGTATTTTATTTTAGACTTTTAGGCCAGCTTCCTGCCACTTTATAACAAAAATATGATTAATGGGACGTAAAATCCATATTCCAGAATTGAAATAAATCTGTCCTTTGCCGCATTTCTGTCTATCTGGGGAAATTTTATTCTGTCGTTGCTTGACAACATAATTTTATAGAATAAAACAACTCTTTGTACTTAGGGAATTTCATTTCTGTGTTAAAATACACTTTTACTGCAAGGCAGTGTAAGAAAGGCTCAAATTTAGGAAAAGATTAATAGATTAGATAAGCTCTTTCTAAAGGGATATGCCAAGACATTTTTTACAGATGGAATTGTAGTAGGCATAATCTTATTTTAAATAAAAAATAAATAAATGGATGAACGGAGTTATTTTTTACATAAGACTATAAAGAGCAGATATTTTTGGTGAATAGGAAACTACAGAATTTTAGCAATCACAGGGATTTCACAGAAAGCTGCAGTAAAGGAAATAATTAAAACATTATATCAGCCAAATACCTTTGGTAAGAATGCATATATATATATATGTAATTAAAAATATTTAAGGCTTGATGTAGAGATTCTTACCTAGATAGCTCAAAGAGCTTTCTAAAGATGGGAAATATAATTTTGCAGGGGAGCAAGGGAGACAGAGAGCAGTGAACTGTCCCTTTGAGGAATGTATCTGGTCCAAGAGCAGAGGATATTGGACTTATCCTACAGCTTGTGTGCATGGAATTTTTTTGCTAAATTGCAATATAGTGACTCTTACACTGGTTTCCAACTACTACTACCTTCCCTGGGATTTGAGGCTACTTCATTTTGCTAGAGGAAGACTTCACATCCACAGGGAAAAAGGAATGACTAATGGATGGTGATGAAAGGACAACAAATGAGCTTGCTTTGGGGAGCTTACTTTTGGCAACCTTTGGCCAGCCCTTTCAGCTCTATTTCCCATGATTTGATGGGATCACAGCAAGATTGACAGTATCTGTTGGAATCTTCCTTCAAGCTGTAGCCCAGCAGCCCAGGCACCCTGGGTGGGTGGGTGCAGCATCCTCCTGTGAGATGAAGAAGTCAGGGTAGAAGTAATCCCCAGCATCACTCCTGGGGCTGACGAGGCTGTGAACACCTCCCAGGTTGCAAGGCAGTAGTCTGAACTACTGCAGTAGCTCTTCCAGATGTAGTCAGAAGCCAAACTACAGAGTCATGTTAAAAGCAGGTGATTTTTGCACTTCATTTTGAACCCACTCACAAACACATTCTCTTTTTGTTCACTGTTAAGTTGGTCATCCTCGTTCACAGGTAAAATTTGGAGGTGCCTTCTTGAACTATGACAAAGATTTTCAGTGCAGCAGAGACAAAGAAGTAAAGCTGAAAATGGCACCAGAAGACTCAAGAAAGGAACCTGACTACCAGAGGGTGAATTTAGCAAAGTTGTGCAAACTGAAACCCAGCTGGACACTTGGGCACTTTGCTGCCAACACTGGCTTCTCACATAGCTCCAAATGGTCTGGTATCCCAAGTGGAAATCACAGGTTTTATTGTAAATGGGAGAATAATATAATAGCACACTCTTAAAATGAGTATGCATAGGGAACAGCCTTGTAAAGTTGAAAGGCAGCATGCTAAGATTTCCATTTAAAAATATGTGACTAATTTTCACTGACTCCTGTAGGCTGGATCAGGCTGTGGAGCGAAACGGATGCCTGCTGAGCTCTTGGTCCCTGGCATTTCTGGGTTGCCAGACAAAACCTGTAAAAAGCAATTTCAAGAGAGCAAAAGCTACAGAGGAACATTTCTGAAGGGAATTCCACCTGGCAGTGGAACAGGGGAACCTGAGTTTATGTGGAAGGTTCAAGTCTGGAAAGACCTCCAAAACCACAAAGCAATTATTTACCGAGTCTGGCTGAAAAAAAAGGAGCAGGTTGAATCTAATGGCATAGCTACACTTAGAAGATTACTTTCCAGGTACTAAAAAGAGTTAGGTGAGCAGTTGGCTTTGGAACACTTGTACCATTAACATTCACAGACCATCTTCTACCATCTTCTGACTATACCCAAGAACCTAGCTCTAGTCAATGGGCACAAGAGCAATTAAACATTTTGCTTGCAATGTACCTAAACTCAAGACCCAACTTGGCCTTCAATCTTAGCATAAGCTAACATATAGCCCAGCCCTGTAATTATCACCTGCCATGGTCTATATTACTCTTTGGTTTTTTCCAAGTAGGAAAGGGAGACAAGAACCTCAGAAAAGGGTTGTTTGTAAAGAAACAGGGAAACAAAATTATTTTTATCACCTAGGATGTGTGTATGGAACGCAGTAACTCTAATCAGTTCTACTTCTTCCATCCCAGGATTAATGAGAGAAGGCAGGATGGCATTTTGTGTTTATTTCCTCTTACTTTTGGATTGCATGAGAAGACCCTGTGTCAGGCCAAAGCTACCGTTCACACTCACAACATGTCAGCAGCTGTGATTCAGTCAGAACACATTACATGCAGGCAAAGAAAGATGCAAAGATAAGATATTAGGACTGGAATCAATACAGGATTCTCTTTTACATATCCCAGCAGTCTCATCAACTTCAAAGTACTGATATGAATGTAATTAAAGAGCAGAACAAACAGCAAAAGGAGGAAAAAAAAAAACCCAAACCACAGGGCCTTGCTTCAAGATCCTCACTAAAATGGCATAGCAGAGGGCTGTACCATAAATCACAGGATGTACTCTCTCAAACCTACCAGATTTAAAAAAAAACAAACTGATAATAGGGGCATTTTAAACAAGGCAAATTGTATAAATGCAGGCATCTGCAGTTTAAAGACAAATAAGCACTGCCACCAGGGAATAACTTTAAACAACAACAAACACATTCTTGGTACTCTAATGTGCAAAACCCAAATCACAGCTGCTGGTAGAACTAAACCAGTATGTTACTCACACAATACTTTAAATAAGAAATACTCTAAATAAAAAATACTCTAAATACATAAAAGGACTATGGAGCTGGATACTGGAGAGCTGGCAAGTCATCTTTGAGTAGTAAGACCCAGGAAACATACCCCAGTGCAGTGCTGAAACACACAGCACAGCACTAGCAAGGGTAACCATTAACCTGCTAACTAGTAAGGCTGACCATTAACCCATTGGGCTGTTGTCAGGTTTTCAGGGTGATGTGTGCAATGCAATGAGTGTGCTTCAGTGGGCTTGGGGTCATCCCAGTCAGGCTCAGAGAAGAGAGGTGTCCACCAGAGAAAACCTGACCTGAAAGGCAGTAAATGGCAGTGACTGCAAAGATGCTGCTGGGCAGGTGGTGGGTGCTTTGGTGCTTTCCCCTTGGAGCAGATAAGGGGCTTGGCTGGGCAGCATCTGACTCAGCATCACTGCCAGACATCACTTCCCAGCCTCACCAAACACAGGGCAGTTCAGTCCCCAGGCACCACGAAGGGGCAGGGACACCTTGATAGCAGGCAAAGCACAGGGACAGAAAAAGGTGCAGAAGACTTTAGGATGGGGCCCCTCTTCACCCCCCAGATAGGAATCAAGGGATCAATGGGATAATTGTATGGAATGTCTTTAATGGAGCATCAGCCCCTCTTCCTTACATACATTGCTGAATGCTCCTACCAAGTGCTAAATTAAAATTTACAGCAGTGCTAATTGAAGTCACATTTCTTGTCTCTGCTGCGTGCTGTTAGACAGAAGGAGATTTCTTTTGCTGGAGATTAAAACTTCAGTAATGTCTTTTTGTGCTTATGCCAGTTTAATGCAAAAGCAAAACATAATTATAGGAGGCTGTTAATGGATTAGATGGCCAGTGTTGCTGTCTAGCTGTGTTCCAGTTTTTCCTCCGTTGGCTTTGTGCTGTCTGTTGTCATCTCCTAATTATCTGTTCCTTTTTCAGTTGGCAGTTTTAATAGTTTGGGGGTATTATCCAAACCCAAATTAATTTGTGTTTTTCAGGAACTGCTTAAAGAGTAGGAGTTTTATTTGGAGCTTGATATGGCAATGAAATTTTTATCAGATGCAAAAGAGAAATATTTTTTTTGGCTGACTTTCCCTGCACTGAAACTATTCACATTGATCAGCCAGAGCAGAGAAAGCTCTGGTATTGAGAAATGAAACAAGAACTCCTGAAAGGGCTTGGCAGCTGATTTTTTTTCACGTGGCCACTCATCACTAGCTACCACCTTGTGTTGTTTCTGAGGGTAGAAAGCTACAGCATTTTCAAAAAGAATTGGAGAGGGCATCTGCTGAGGTCACCACTGGTATTTGAGATGTTGATAAGTTCAAAACAAGTTGATGATAAGTTCACAAAAAGGAACCTGGCATTAAAATCACAGGATCTTCAGACAAAGAATTAAAAAATAATACTACTACACAGCAGTATTTAGATTGTGCTGGAAACCTGGAAGTGCAAACCTCTAGAGCAGTGAAGCATTAAACACCATGCAGCCATTCTTCCTGGTTTGTGCACTGTGTTGTCCCCATCCACAAAAATACACAATGAAAAATAATTAGTCACAGAAATCTGTTGCAAGCACTCTGAGGAGGAAATAAGTAATTCATGCTTTCCCTCATAGATACGGAGAAAACACAGTGTTTCCAGAAGATTTCCAGAAGCACCATCCTCCAGTGTTCTCTGTGTTTACAGGAAAGGAACCTGTACTCAAGAGTTCATTGCCACTCCACTACCACCTTTTAAAGTTTAAAACATCCTGTGTCCTCCCTTGAAAGCCATCTCTTAGGGAAAAGGAGGTGAGAAACTGGAAAAGAGGAGACGGAGGCAAAAAAAGCACACAAACCAGTTAAATTTGAAATTCATCAAGCCCCGTTTTCTTCCCCTGTATCAGAAATCTCTTTCCTTTCAATGCTGAATTCATTTTCAAAGACATGCTGATCCTTTGGAGGGGAATTCCTCACCTCCCAGCTGTGCAATCTGCCCTGCAGTGTACACCTCTGTCACCCACCTGCTGTCTCCAAAACACCCTGAGCTGAGGCTCTGCTGAACACTTGGCCCTGACCTCTGGCAGATCCCATGCCCAGCCCCTTACAGTTTTAAGTAAAAGCAGAAAAGCTCAAAACTGCCTAAGAATGAGCCAGCAGAACTATTGTCACCTTGCAGAGAGTGATACTGTATTATGGATGGTTGCCTGTTAATAATGCATAGTTTTATACAGTCAAAAAGCAGTTTCATTAAACAGTTCCATTTCAAGAATAATTGGTTAAGGATGCAGCTTCTGAAAAAAGTCTAAAATCTTGTTCCATATTCAAAATCTAACCCACATGCTGAGAATAAAGGAAGAGTCATATTTTAAACACATATTACAATTCATGCTTTGAAACATCATATAAATCTAGCCTTAAGTACTACCCATTTGATAGTTACTATTTTTGCTAGCCTTTATTTTCTTCATTCGTGTTGATTCAACACTGTATATTAAAAATTTAATTTCATCTCTTGCTCTGCATTCAGGTGCCACCAGTGTGTTGAACTCTACCCATTTAAAAGCTCATTTGCTGGGGGAAAATTATGTCCCTTTGTTCTCATCATGGCAAATGTAGTTTTATGATCATGGAAGATTAAAAGACCTGATCTTTGGCACTGAGAAATATTGCTGTAACGCCAACAACTCCTGACTTGAAGAGTCTAAAGTATGGTCCCCTCTAGAGCTGGCAGAGTACTAAAATGTATACAGGATCTGGCAGAGGTGTTTATTTACAGCTTTCATCTTAGGTGTGCATTAGCTACTGAATTGACTATATTGTTGGTAGAACAATAGGTCAAGTCCAGACCTGGTGGATCCTATCTGATGGGCAGGTATATCAATGGGAAAAGGTGCATTCATTTCAACAATGCCACTGAGCTGAAGTCAGAGGCTTCCTCTCCTTTGTTGGGGAATTAAACCATTCCCTCCTTGTGTTGGTGGCTAATGCACAGCCAGCCCCAGGAGCATTTGCATTGTCACTGGGGAGCAACCTGCCAAAACGTGGGAAGCAAGAATGCCTACAGAGAATGCAGTCACCCATATATGCAGAAAAGGATGACAAGTGGAAATAACACCAGTTTTACCTCAGAAGGATTTTATTCCTTATTTTTCTTCTTTTCCCCCCCATCCACCCCTTTTTTTTTTCCAACATAAATCACAGACCTTCCCACCTTCAGCCAGCTGCTGGGGTGAGGGTAAACACTAAGGTCAACCTTCACCTTTTTGTTATGAATGTTGTAATATTTGATGTCTTCTTCCAACACATCTTCCTTAGAGTCCCTTAGCTATGAGACACCCTCTTCCTTAGTCTAGAACAACTGGAACAACTTTCTGACCTTCGTGGTCACAGAAGTGACCTCGAAAACCCTTCCTATGGTGACAAGGTTCCCACTCTGGATGCTCATCCCTTTGGAGCAGAGGGTTTCCCAATGCATATCCCTACCCAGTGCTGGAAAATAAGAGTTTGGGAAATGGAAGGTGAAAACAGTCTGGCAACAGTTCACCAGGAAAAAAATCCTGATAACTGCCAGCTGCACCAGCAGGGGATGCCACCATCTAATATCAGCCATTACCACCAGTGAGTTTTGGGTAATCCATGCAAGGGATCACAGAATCTGAAGTCAGACCAACCTTCCTACTGCAAATGTCTGGAAAAATACAGAGATTTATTAAAGAAGTTTCAGAAGTTCTCTTTCCCAGTCAGAAGAGGCTACTTACAAGCTTTGTACTACATTATGTCCTGGCAGACTCTGACCAACTTTATTCTTGCTTTTTCCCTTTTGGTAAACTAGAATAAGCGAGTTTCAGATTTCCTGCACATTGTACAGGACTTTTTCTCCTTAAGCAACCACATTTCTTCCTCAGGTTGATTCCAACTTATTAGTTTCTTTAAATTAAGAGTGTGAAACTCGGGACTTGCTGTAGAGAGTTCCCACTCATGTCTATGACATCTTGGGTTTGTATTTTAAGTTTTCTTGCTTATATCCAGCAATGGTGAACATCTTAAAGCATGGTACTAAGTCAAAGGGATGGTGTTAGGCAGGGAAAATGTTTTCTGCTCTCTATCTAAAAGTTCTCCACTGTTTTCTGGACTCACTGCTTCTCAGGCACAGTCTCCTGTTCTTTCATCACAGCCTTCATGTTTGTCTTGACATATTCCCTCCCATCCTGATTGTGTAAACTTTCCAATGACTATATTTCCCTTAGTTTATCAGTTGATGCAGAAAATTCCTAAATTCTTTCAGTCCTGTGCCAGCTGTAAAGGTAATCAGTGAGAATCTGTTTTGCTCCTTTGGGTCATTACTAAATAACTTAACTAGTGTAAAGCAGAAAGGAATACTAAGTTACCAGAGGCTTCCAAATGGAAAGTTGCAGAACTTCACCAGGAACAGACAACTACAAAAAGCTTCAAATCATCTTCTGTAAATAGCAGAGAGACATAATGCCATACCCTTAGCATCTGAGCTAAACACTTCTAGGAAAAGCAACCTTGGAAAAGGTCCATAGACTCAGATCTGGTGTTTGGGCGCTATAGATTTTCTCAGTATGTTATAAATGAGTGGGCACAAGGCTTCACAACACAAAGTTTAAATGTCTCCAAAAGTACAAAGAGTGCTATGGTGTCAAGGAAGCAGCTGAATTTGAAACATACATACAGCACCAAAGCTTGCTGTCTCAAAAGGAACAACATTCCTACAATGATTCATCTGCTAAAAGAAATCCAAGTCACATCTCTGACTAAAAGGGCTTTTCCACTTCAAGGCTCACTCCAAATTCAGTTCAGATGACAAAGGCAGAGGTGAGGATTTCTCAACTGCACACTTTTTCATCAAGGGATGACCCACCTCTATTGTTAGGAGAGCTGGAAAAAGAAAAGCAATCCCCCTGAAAAGGATAGGACTCAGAGGGCACCAGCAGGATGCAGCAGGCTACCACTTGCCTACAAGAAGAGAGTCAGCGTTGCACAGGGTCAGTTGCCCATATTCCCAGAAAAAATATCCTGATCAACAAAATGGAAGGGGCTGAGCATGACACAGAGTGCTGGTCAGAGAAGTACAGCCCCTTCCATCCCCAGGGGAACATCTCCTGGTCCCACACCTGACATAATAACTAAGGAAAAGGGGAGAAGGGAGAGTGTAGGGTGCCAAAGTCAGGGGGCATTCACACCACAGGATGCAGTGCAGTTGAGGGGTGTCAGAGAGGACACAAAAGCTGCATGAGATGCTACAGATGTCAAGATTAGAACATACAGGCATGTGCTAAGTTCTGCCCATAACCAAGCCCAAATATTTACCACTCTCTCTATTTAGCTGAGCAGTGCTTAACACAAATTCTTCAAGGTTAGGGCCCCAGGAGAGTCGTTTTCCCAGTCAATTCTTTGATTGCCTTTATCTCCATCTCTCTAAATACCCTGGATGCCCCCAAACCATCTGGGATAAGCAAACTTGTGCTTAATTTTCTGTCTACTTCATTCATCAGCTGGGAAAAAAAGCCCCAACCTTTGCTTTGTTCAGCTGGCTTAATACTGAGGATAGAGAGTGATATCCTTCTTCCATGAATATGCTAAAATTAATCCAATTTGCATGGAAATACTTAAGGAGAAAATATTTATTCATGATTGGGAGGGAACTCATCCAAGATTATAAACTACAGGTAGACATTTTTAAAAAACAAAACAGCATAAACATTGATATCCATAACTTTCCGACAATTAGCTGCCAGGTATAATTAATTTGTGCTTCCAGTTATATTAAATCACTAACAAGCATAACATGTTTGAAATAAAGAAATAATTCAAATAAAATGCAATTAGGGAGATCCAGTTATTTCAGTCTGGGCAAAGTGACCCTCACATTAATAGCCTGATGGTTAATGAAGCTGACTTTAAAAGGATTCCTTTTTCTCCCCCTGAACATTATCTTTATTTTTTCCTCAACTTCCATATAAAGTTTCAAAATTTAATTAAATATGCTCCACAGTCTGGAGGAGTAAAAAGCAAGAGATATGTCAACTACAGAAACTTCTTGCAAGCAGCCTGCCAACTAAGGGAGTCAGATGCTGGGTTATTGTTAAGCTGAAGTAGAAGGAGATAAAAAATACATAAGCATGTATTTTCACACACTTTCAGTTGAGTATTGTGAAAGGTGGTGTTCCTCAGCTAAAACCATTCCTACTCTAAGGTTTCAAGGGAGAGGTGAAATTGACAGAATGTACACTTTACTACAAGACAGATCTCTAGTTTAGAGCAGTGGAGCTTTACTCCTGAGAGCTCTCTCGTTTTTGAAAAAGACCCCTGGCCCTCAGCTTAAGATTGTGTTTGATCAAAAACAGCTCAGCAGGATCAGCATCTCACTGTCTTGCTGCTTTTCTGAGCAAGGCTCCTAAGAAGAGGATTGCCATGAACAAGGAGCACAGGAACATTGCTGGGAAATCCTGCTCTAGTTCCACAGCACATTAGCACTTAGAATCATAGAATTGGCTGGGTTGGAGGGGACCTCAGAGATCATCAAGTCCAACCCTTGATCCACTACCGCTGCACTTACTAGACTATGGCACTGAGTGCCACATCCAGTCTCTTTTTAAATATCTCCAGGGACGGAGAATCCACCACTTCCCTGGGCAGCCCATTCCAATGCCTGATCACCCTCTCTGTAAAGAAATTCCTTCTAATATCTAATCTAAACCTCCCCTGGCACAACTTGAGACCATGCCCTCTTGTCTTGCTGATAGTTGCCTGGGAAAAGAGACCAACCCTCACCTGGCTACAACCTCCTTTCAGGGAGTTGTGCTGGATCCCTTCACAGCCTCCTTGCTCTTCTCTGGACCTGCTCCAGCACCTCAATCTCCTTCCTGACCTGAGGGGCCCAGAACTGGACACAGGACTCGAGGTGTGGCCTCACCAGCGCTGAGTACAGGGGAAGAATCACCTCCTTGGACCTGCTGGCCACGCTGTTCCTGATACAGGCCAGGATGTCATTGGCCTTCTTGGCCACCTGGGCACACTGCTGGCTCATGTTCAGCTTCTTGTTGATCCAAACCCCCAGGTCCCTCTCCGTCTGGCTGCTCTCCAGCCACTCTGTGCCCAGCCTGTAGCGCTGCATGGGGTTGTTGTGGCCAAAGTGCAGGACCCGGCACTTGGCCGTGTTGAACCTCATCCCGTTGGAATCAGCCCAACTCTCCAGTCTGTCCAGGTCCCTCTGCAGAGCCCTCCTGCCTTCCAGCTCCCCCCCAGCTTAGTGTCATCTGCAAATTTGCTGATGATGGACTCAATCCCCTCATCTAAATCATCAATAAAGATATTAAACAGAACTGGGCCCAGCACTGATCCCTGGGGGACACCACTGGTGAGCGGCCGCCATTTTGATGCAGCCCCGTTCAGCACCACTCTCTGGGCCCGGCCCTCCAGCCAGTTCCTAACCCAGCACAGGGTGCTCCTGTCCAAGCTGTGGGCTGACAGCTTTTTCAGGAGAATGCTGTGGGAGACGGTGTCAAAGGCTTTGCTGAAGTCCAGGTAGACCACATCCACCGCCTTCCCCTCATCCCCCAGGCGGGTCACCCGATCACAAAAGGAGATCAGGTTGGTCAGACAGGACCTGCCCTTCCTAACCCCGTGCTGGCTGGGTCTGATCCCTTGCCCATCCTGCAGGTGCTGTGTGATTGCACTGAGCATGATCTGCTCCATAACCCTGCCAGGCAAAGGCAAATTCAGGCAAATCAACTTGATGAGCCATAAGCATTTTAGCACTGACTGAGGACACAAACACATGCATCACTAATTACCCCTTTAATTTGTTAGTATTCCTCTGCTAGAGATTGATAGCCTCTCCATCAGAGTCAGGGATGTGTACAGCATGAATGGTCCTCACTAACTTGTTCACCAAAGCAGATGAGAAGCCTTCATCTGATAAGGGCTCATTTCCACTGATCAGCACACCAAGTTTAGGCAGCCTATAAGCACACAGATCTTGGTGCATGAGTAGTAGCAAAGATAAAAAATGAGCACGTAAGGAGAAAAACAAAAAGAGAGAGAGACAAAGAAAATAATCTCACTAGCTTTTATTCTCACCTGGTGCCTGCTACCAAAATAAGCACCTAGTAATTTATGCATCTATTATCTCGTGGAGAAAATACACACTGTTATTTATTCTGTCTGTGCAGAAGTAAAAAGAAGACGGGATTTCAGCATGGCCCCACTCCTGAATCAGCAACTAAGATGCTGGTAATTTGGTTCTCAGAAAGAAAAAAATGAAAACTCCTGGGAACACATGCTGCTAAAGGACACAGCAGCTCTTTTCTTATTACTTCCAACCCCTTTTAGCAGGGGAGAACATTGCATATTGTTTGTAAATAAGCAAGGTTCATGCAACTGATAGGGGATGTCTTTTGCAACCTCAGAAACAAACAGCTTCAGAACCAGCCAAGGCAGAGGTGGCTGTATAAATACACAAGAAAGTCAGGCAAAACCAGACAAAATCTTCTGTCAAGATTCCCACTAGTAAAAAAATCACTTGAGCCACCACCACCTGCAATTGAAGAGATGCACAGGTGAGCAGGCTGAGATCTGCCAGCCTGGAAAAGACACAACCTGGACAGGTGATACATAGCAGAGGTCAGCAAAGGAAAGAGCATCTTGGAAAAGAGAGAGAAAAACTGACCTTACACTGTCTATTCCAGCATCAGACACCAAATGAAACTTGCAAGAGCAAGGCTCAGGAAAAACAGAAGACATTTCCTGCTTGTTACAGAACATCCTGCAAAAGGATATTGTGGATGGGAAAAGTTGGCATGGGCTGACAGGGAACCTCTACAAGAACTCTGAAGAGACAGATATTTAGGGTTGTTAACCAGAACACACAGACACACCAGGTTTAAAAAAGGATGGAAACTGGGAAAGCACTTGGAGAAACTGTATTTCTTGTTTTCAGTCTTCCCTGTGCACCTGCTTGTAGCTGCCTGGATAGGGAGCTCAATAAACTCTTAGACTGAGCAAGGACAGATGCTCTTAAACTCTTGAATTTTGTCTATCACAAGAGGACCAATTTTAAGTGTGTGTTTGTGTAATGCTCTAACAACTACTCACACAGCAGTCAGTAGGTGAGCATGCATTTTAACTCAGACCACTCAAGCCTAGAACTAGTGTTTTAACCACTCCCAAGCTTTCTGCTCTGGTACAGGGCAGACTGTTGGATCTTTTTTTTTTTTTTCTGGAGCATAAAGTATCCTGAGATGTGGCTCACAGATCCAACAAGTTCACAGATTTACAGTACATTAACTACAGTCATGGGAAAATGGTTTTTCTTCTATAAAGAAGGTCTTGTGTAATATGTAAATGCCACCAGGGATTAGCACCAGAAATTATTTTTGCAGCGTGTGAAAGTGTGCTGTGACAATTCTCAGAAGGTCCAGCTCCAGCCAAGCCCCATGACAGACCCAGAGACAAGTGCACAGCTCTCAATGCCACTGCCCATTAGAGATGGGCAGGACCAGCTGAGAAGACAGAAGGAAACATATGCAAAAGTAGTAATTTACAACAGAGTTCCATTGCCCAATCTGTCTGAACTCGCTCTGACAGAAAACAGTTCAAGCATAAAATCTCCCTTTTGGTAACATAATATTTGATAGGCATTTTGTCCTTTAAGCAAAAGTCCTGCAAAATTCAAATGAGGTGAAAGATCATATAATTCTGTAAACATTGCTTTTATCACCTATAAAGCAGTGAGACTTTTTGTGTGTATTTTTATTACTATGGTACAGGGGTCTAGGGAAAGAAAATAACATTTTCATTCGAGTGGTTAAAAAACCCAGGACTCTAAATATTTTCTTGATCATGTTAAATAAGATTCTTTCTGAAGACAGCAGCAGCTTTCAGATTGTGAAATAATTAAAGTAAGAGGAAGTAAGCTTCATATGAATATGCTTTTAAAACCATATGCAGCACTATCAGAGAGCACGTGAAATTGTGTAAGCTCTCAGACTGGGTGTAATGGGAACACAAATTTATCATTTTTGTCAAAATAGACACACTAATACTTTTTTTCCTAAAAGTATAAGCTTACCTGATATATATAAATTATGCAAATAACTTTTTCTTTATATCTTTTGATGAGTTAATTCTGTTTTTTGTTGGGGGAATACCATTTAATACTACACAGTCACGTGAGGACCAACAGACCAATGTATTTTTGAGTCTGGTATTTCTTCTGCTCTTTATATGGCAAATTAAAGTGACTAGAATCACAGAATTGTCATGGTTGGAAAAGACATCTAAGATGTAGGCAGGGTTAGGAATGAGCTTTTTAATACCTATGCACAAATATGCCAGGGTGAACTACATACACTTGCAAAGTTTGGTCTCTTCTTGGTCAAAATATGGAAAGAAATGGCTTAAGGTAGACAGAAATTATTCCAAGAAGGATCACACTTTTTAAATTTGCTATAAGGACTGTCTTAAATGAGTCCCAGGATGCCTAATAATTCCCAAAACAATGATGTAGCAGGTCTCCAAATTTAGTCACCTGCTATCTGTTCATATTTGTAAGCTGGGTTTTGGGGTTATAAAAAGGTAAACATCTCCCAGATGAAAATATCCTGAGCAGAAGACCGATTCCTTTTGCACATTCAAAGCTACCAATGCATGCTGAAGGCTCCAAGTAATTTTGAAAGAGACAGGACTGCCCAGCAGACCACAAATGGCACAAAAGAAATCTGCAGGATTAGACATGGCTTAAATAATAATGCTGAAAAACATGGAATAGATTTGAAATACAAAGCAAAAAATAGGGACTTGAACAGGAAGACAGCAGAAAAACAACTACAAGAAAACCCTCTACAGTCAAAGGGGGAAATGACCAAGTCTATTTGACCTTTCCAGCTGACTGAAATCCAAACACTTAAAAAAACCCAAAATAGTGACAACTAATTTGTGATCTAATATTAGTCCTGGTTTAACTAGATTTTAAAAAAATGAACACAGTTATCTAGGAGGGGGAGAAATGTGTCTACACAGACAGAATTCCTCTCTCTGACCCAGTGAGAGGAAGATCAGGGATCAGGCTGACCCAAATTTCCTTGAGTGTTGGAAACTAAGGGTAAAATTTTCAAAGCTGTCAAAGAGGTTTCAACCACATCCCACATCCCTGGCTTGTTAGTTGTGACCTCTGAAGCATCACAATGGCTTTTCTTCTGCCTGTACTTTTTTTTCCCTGCTATGATACAGTGGATATGTCTGTATGATGTGATCTTTTTGGGTTGCCTACTTTTCTTGCAAACATTAATGATTGCTTTTCAGAGTAAGGTGTGGGTCAGAAGTTATTTCTGTGCTACTGCCCACTGTATTTTTTTGATTCTATTCTCAGCATCCTTATGAAAGTTCATTAAATGGGAGCAGGACAGCTTGTTTCTCCTGGGCATATTCCCTACCCTGTATTAAAAATTCTAATACAGAGCTGCTGCTCTGGTTGCAGAAGACCAGCATTTCTGATATTTAAACAAAGACAGCAGATTTTCCAAGATTTTTTTTTTTTTAATGTAATCTCCTGGCCTGCCAAGTGGCCTAGCACATGGTGTGTACAGATGCCTTAGAAGACAGACAACTTTCATACCATACATTCCTTTGCTGCTCTTCTGCTGTGAATGACAACAACATTTTCCACTCATCCTGGTGGCAATGATTCCAGCCTTATCAGAGATTGCCAGTCTGGTTACTAAGACTTCACAGCAGTTTGCATTTTAGAATAAATTTTTCTGACGCTCTTCTCCTTTTTGCTTCTTCATTCATTCCCCCAGATATGGAAAATTTTTTTTCCCTGATATTTTTTTGTTGTTATTGGTGTTGGTTTTTTAAGAAGCAATTTGCTTTGTGCCATTTGCTTTCTCAGCAGGGCTGTTACCAGCACCAGTCACTACAGGAGGACAGCTGGGAAGGAGAGAAAAAGTCGGATCCTTAAGAACATAACCATGGATTTAAACATGTGAGCCTGCACTGCAAATTGCTTTGTTATGCAATTTGTATCAAGCTCATTCCATAAGTCAGGGGCATACCCTGAAGAGTGTAAAGTTCATAGAAACAGCCAAAGACCAAGAAGCACACACTGGTACAGAGAAAGCAAACGAAGAGACCATTTGTTGCAGAGCAGCTTCTGTACTTCTGGGAACTGGCTCCACATTCTGAAGCAGAGAAAGAAAAAAAAAAAAAAAAAAAAAAAAGACTCACAGCTGGGGGAAACACAGGTGTCAAAGTCTGTTGTTGCTGCTTTTGTTGTGGTTCAAAACAGGCAGGCACACTCCATATGCAAGAGAAAAAAAAAATACAAGATACTTGAACTGAATTTCCCCAGACTAACTAGATGCAGCAACCAGGTGGATCATATTTTTTCTCTCACTTTGTGTTTTGCATGATGAAGCCTTCCCTGGTGAAGACAACCCAGACAGTGCAACACAAGCCAAAGACCTGGACTGCTGGTTCAACCCATTTTAAGCAGCAGTTGCAGAACTGGGTTTGCCCTGAGATGGGAGCTGCCTGGGTATTATCTTGTTGTGAGTATGACACCAGTTTAGCTGTCTGGGTATTACCTTGTTGGCTTTCTCTAACATATTCAGCAGCAAAGCTTCAAACTGAAGACAGCAGTGTGTAGGGGAGCTGGAACTTACCAAAATCACAACCTAAAAATCAGCTTGTTACACTTATAAACCAGGTGACACCATTACTGATTTTTCCCTTTGGTTCAAACCCATGCTAACCAGCAGACCCTGGCAGATCAACAAACCCTGGTTCTTTCCTGTTAAAAAGCTCAGATGTGAGACTAGTTCTGGAGGAGAGGAAGTCTCAGGGAACCGGTCTCTGCGCCGGCATCCCGGTGCTTTAACCGAAGATGAACATTTTGTTCAACTCTTGCCCCTTTCCCCGGGGTGGCCAGCATTGCTTCAAATGCCTTCTGACTTAAATGGTGACAGCTGCAGGACACAGACTCATGTATCACAAGCTGCTTGCAACAGGAGATAGCTGCAGGGCAGAACTTCAAAGCCTCTGGTTGCAAACCACCCGGATGGCGCGGAGCCGCTGCCACTGCCAGCTGGGAGCTCCGAGCTCAGATGTGGGGATGTGGCCTTGCAAGGAACTGGACACTTGCCATCTCTTGGAGGTGCTGTACATCCACCCCAAAAGAGAGGCTGGAAAACAGAGGTGAGGAGAGTGCTGACTGCTTTACCATTGCTAGCGGGCCCATTAGGCTCCTCCAGAAACCCATAGCAGGGCATCAACCCATGGGTTTTTCTGCTCTTTCAAGAAAAAGACCACAAAATTAAGGTGAGGAACAATTGAGCTGATTCTAGGTTGCTTGCTGCAGCACAGCAGCTTCAAATAACGTTTTTAAAGGTTTGTAGAATAAAAACAATGGCAGTTCCATTATTATTTCTTGGTACTTGAAGAGTCATCTCACAGTTCTTCCACCTTCACAGGAAATTATCCACACCCTGATCTGCATCCACATCCTTTCCCAGTGTCAGTACTGCCTCAGGCAGCATTAGCTGGAAATACAGAGTCCTCTAACACTAATTTGGGTGCATAATTTATTTTCAGACTCATACAGAAGAATTCAGTGCAGGTGACAGTTCAGTGAATTCAAGTGAAAATTGGTCTTTTAACCAAGGGATGTCTGAGCCCAAAGACCTTATTCTTTGTTTCTGTTGCCAATATCTGACATGGCATTGCCTGAGCCTCTAGATGTGACCGCAGTCTAGCTTCAGTGGGTTAATTTTAGACGTGCCAGAACTTAAGAGCCATAAACTGAGCACTTCAGAAATCAGTACAGCCCAGTGGCACCAGTTCACAATTTCAACCAAGCTCTGCCAAATGCAGGGATGGAGGGAAAGATTAAGCAAACTTCGTGCCCTTTTCACACCTCTTCCACATTAGCACAGCCTCACTAACTTAAATGAAATCCCAAGAAGGACTCTGGCAACCAGAAAGAAATAGTGCAATGCACCAGAGGTTATTGGTTGTTTGGTGGCACTCCTGAAAGGGCACATTGGGCTGGGTGACCATGTTCAGAAAATGCCTTCATGGGGCTTGCCCAGTGACTTTCCATGTTGCAAACAAGATTTTGATCTCCTAACCCATATTTCTACAAGTTGGCACCAAGCCTCTCTCTTGCTGTGACCTCTTGTGCTAGCTTCACCTGGCAGAAAGAGCCTCAGGAAAGGAAGAAGTGATGCTCTGCAGCTAGAAAGTTGGGCCCTACTGCAAAGGAGCTGGGTGGGAAGGTGCACATTCCCCCTCTCCATAACTTTCAACCATGATTTTAGGGCAACTTATGACTGGGAACAACTGGAGCTAGTCATACCACAAGCTGCTCTATGTACCATTCTGTCCTCAGGCAGCCATACAAGTAGGGAGGCATGGTAGAGCTTTTTATTTATTCTAACCTGCTTTCTTGTTTTCTGTAGCACAGAGGTAGTTAAGAAAGAAGTTTTTCAGATACCAAAAAAACTATAACCCAAAACTTTAATGACCCCTGTCTCAGTTCTCCACTGTATATGCAGCTGATTATTTTTAATTTGCACATTTATGGACTTTTCTTCATTCTGGTCAGTCAAGCAAACCTCAGAGCTACACTTAAAAAGTGACCACTCCTTTAACATTCCAGAACCTGGGAAGAGGATGCACTTTGCATCCAAACTTCTTCTGCTCTTACCCTTTGAAAGTTTTGAAGACAATGAAATCAAGGTGGCATCTCCTCTAAAATCAGTCTTTCCTCTTTGGATTTGGATTCCAAACCAAGACAAGAAAAGCAGAAAGAGCTACCTCTGGGATTTTTTAGCTGCACCTGGCTATGCCTCCTCAAGCATTCATTCCATACACACAGATGAAGAGGACAGAACATGAGACAGAGGAGGCTCACTCAGAGCATCGGGGAATTTTGCAAGTGTTTGGAGAATAAAAGTCAGAAGCATAATAACTCTGTCAATAATGCATTATACTTGAAAGGGCCTGGATATATCTATCACTTAGCAAGTTACAGTCTCACTTTTAGGGGAGTTTCACATGTAAAACCTTCACCTAATTTGACGGACCAGTGCTTTCAAGCTAGTCAGCACCTGCTCTCCAACTTGCCAGACTCCCAAACTGTTTTAAGTGAAGCCAAAGGCTCAGGACTTAATTAGCAGGAAAATACTTCTTCCATTGATCCGTTTGCTCCAGATCTCCTGAGGGACATGGATTTGTCTCTACCTGGAATCCCCAACCCCACCCTCAGCTGCTCATCAGGGGGTTTGTGCTCTCTCCTTTGGCAGACACTTACCCGCTGCGCGTGCTGCGGCGCAGGAGGCTGCGTGGCTCTGGGAGGCAAGTTGGAGCAGCTTTGCCTTTTTCTAAGCCTTCCAGCTCTGCCAAACCAAACAAGACAAGGTGACATGCTTTTCTTGCGGCTTCTTGGTAGACAGACTTATTAGTTGGTCTCAGGAGAGGTTTTTTCTTTTTCTTCCTGCAGGGGTAACAGCCGTTCAGGTGCAACGCTTCAGTTGGAAGGTTTTTTTCCTCCTCTGGCAGCCCCAGAAGTCAAAGTCATACATCAGCTCAGGAAAAGATCTTTGCTAGCAGCTTAAGAGAAGAGGTGAAGGTGTAGCCCTTATAAGGGGGGTTTTCACAGGTGCTATTGGATGCCCAGTTCAGTCTCTTGCAAGAGAGACGGGGATCTATTGGGAAGAGTCCAACGGAGAGCTAGGAGGAAGATTCAGGGACTTACACATCTCCACCATGAAGAAAGACTGAGAGAACTGGGGCTGTTCAGCTCTGAGAAAAGAAGGCTGAGAGGGGACCTTATTAATGTCTACAAATATCTGAGGGGTGGGTGTCAAGAGGATGAGGCCGATTTCTTTTCAGTGGTGTCCAGTAATAGGACAAGGAATAATGGATTGAACCATTTCTCCTCAACACAAGGAGAAAATTCTTTCCTGTGAGGGTGATGGAGCTCTGGCACAGGCTGCCCAGAGAGGTTGTGGAATCTCCTTCTCTGGAGACTTCCAAACCCCATCCAGATGTGTTCCTCTGTGTCCTGCCCTGGGTGATCCTGCGTGGCAGGACTAGATGAGCTCTTGAGGTCCTTTCCAACCCCTGGCTGTGTGATTCTGTGATCCTATGATTCATAAAGCCTGAGGAAATGCTTTAGCATCTTGGGCACTACAAAGTTACAAAGCCTTGTTGTAGAGGAATGACTCTGGCAAGAACTCAGGCCACAAAGCTCTTAACACCTCTGCTGAATGGAGACTCTTATTAACAGAACAAGAACTGGGCCCTGATAACTTACTTGCTCCCTTTTTCATTTTTTAGTCACTTAGATAACACAAAGCTAACCTTGTCATTCCCTTAATTTTTGCAGCTCTCTAAACATCTGTCTAAATATCCATGACCTAGAGGGGAAAAATCATATATTTAAAATACAAGATGGGTGCCAAATCTAACTCATCAGTCTCTGCTGGGATTCCTGAAAGTCTTGGGAGGAGGGACCTCGAGCAGTTTATTTTGGCATTGGTCTCAGCTAGGGAATCTTTTGATGGCAGTGACTCTGGAAGGGACCTATGCTTTTGAGAAGAAAGAAGAGTAAGAATTAATGTGAGAGCAGAAGAAAGTCTTACTGTGAAAAAGCAGGGGAAAAGTGATAAAATTCTCCTGACTTTCAGATTTTTGCATTCAAGGAGAGTAAGAAGTCAAGAAAAGGAGTTTAAAGATGGGAGAAAGTCCTTTTCACCTAGGTAACCCCTTTTGACTACAGAGGATTGCCCTTACCACAGTTTAGGTGTTTTGTCCCTTCAGATGGAAGGAAACTGTCCCAATCTACTGGTACCATCTCCGAGATATTTTTCTTTGATTAAAAATATTCCCATTGCCAATATCCTGCTACTTGCACTGCCTCTTGCAGCTCCTCACCAGGATTCCACTCCAGAAATAAGAAACAAGTGAAATTCAGATTAAAAGTGCTACAGTAATTAGAAAGCTCATTGACCTTTTGTCTGCTACAGGTATTTTAGAGTCCCAATGTTTTTTAGTACACTGTCTGATCTGACAATAGAACAAAAAGAATGGGGCAAAAGGGTTTTCTTTTGGCTGTGGTTTCTTATCTTCCTGCAGCCATTTTTAACTTGAGGCCAATTTTTTGAGCTTTGTTTAGGGGGAAAAAAAAAAAAAAGAAAAGAAAAAAAGAGAGAGTTGTTGCTGGAGAGCTGTCACTCAGGCACTATGCTGGGTGGTGGCAGAACTTAGTCCCATCTCTGCTTTTGCCTGGAAAGAGTCTGAACCACTGTCTGCCAGGTTTTAACCTCCATGCCAGGGGTCAGGTTCTCAGTCTCTTCTGCTCACTCTGCTGTATTTTGCATAGAATAGATGGTTCATCAGGTCTCAGTGTGCAAAATAACTTCATCACCAAGTTAGACAAGTCATGGGGGAAACAAAAGGATTGCAGTCCCTGCTCCAGGAGATGTTCACACTCCTAAATTAGTGTAAAGCTGCCTGGAGCACAGCTCTCATTTCTCATAGGTGAGTGCACTAAGCCATAAAATTATTCTCCCCGTGGCCTCCAAAATATTTCAAATATTTTCTCAATAAAAGTAGAACAAGAGCAGTTAAGAACTTCTCTCTCCTTCACCTACATACAGCCCTAATATCAGAGTGGTATCAATTCAAATGTTCTCAAGGTGAGGAAGGAATGTAATCCTGGCCTCCCACTTATAAAAAGAATAAAGCCCCAACTCACTGATTTCTTGGATGAAAGGGATTGCATCTACTTTGTCATTTCCTCTCCTTAAAAGTGCTATAAACCAAAACCTTACACTAAGTATTTTGTCCTGAGAAAAATCCAGTGACATTCTAGTAGAAAAAAAAAAAAAGAAAAATTATTCAGCTGAAAACTTTGTGCTAAAATTTCAGTTCAACTGAGCTGAATTTAGTCTCTACTTTCTCCCTGCTCAGTTGCCAACCTAACCTGTAATATCAGTGATTCACACAGGCGTAGCCCAGATCTCTGTTAATCAATGAGATGATTTAACTAAAACCTTCTGTAAACAATCTGCTTGAAAAGCCAACACTTTTCTGTGTGGAATATCCAGCCCTCCTTTCTTAGGGACTTCTCTTTGAACATGGGAATTGAAAAAAAAAAAAAAAGCAGTTCTTGATTGAATCTTGTCTTGTGCAGTCTCAGCTTGTAAGGAATTTTGTTTAATTAAATTGGCTATAAATATATATAAATATGTATATACATGTGTGTGTTTGCAGTTTGCTTTAAAAGAGAGAGATCAGCTGGGAGACCACCCAATTTTCCCTGCTCCCCACTGCTGGAACCAGGTTCTCAGAATCATGCAGTCCTCATATGGATTTCTTGCACATGCCTCACCCGGAACTGGGTTAAACTGGCCCAGCAGACAGCTGGACTTGTACCACTATATATACTGTGTCCAGGTTTTCAACTGTCACGTTGTAAAAAATGTATTTTTTTAAGAAAAATGGGTTTAGCACTTCACATTTTGTTTTTTTTTCAGCATCTTCATCAAGGCCTCCCAACTGCTCCTGCTGCACAGAGTCCCTGGTCAGGACGTGTCTGTTACTCTGACCAGTCCAGCAAAACACTGAAATCCTCAATCCCCACTTCCAGATTTACCCACTGGAATGACACCTTCAAAAAGACCATTATTTATTCATAACCAAGTCAAAGGCTCTTGCCATAGGCATTGACAATATTAATCTCAGTAGAAGTTTTGAACTTGGATGCTGAAAGTTGCTGAAAACATTCTCAGTTATTAATCCAGGCAGGAATAGGGGCCAGGACAATCAGTACCAGGACAAACACACAGGAAATTTTACTTTTCTATGGCTTGTATTATAGTCCTCCAGCTCTTCTAGGAATAGAGAGAATCTGGAAAGTTTTAAAACAAAAGTTTTCTTTCTTAAAAACACAGGAGGTAAAGCCTGAAAAGACTGGTATTTTTTGTGCTGTCCTTGGGTAGCCAAAACTTAAAACTTAAAAAAATTAGCCATAGTTTACAGTCACTAAAACAAAAGAACTCAAGTTTGGTGAAAATGGAACTTTGATTCAAAATTCTTTCCCATTTTAAATGGTGAAAAGAGGAGTAAAATGAAGAAGTTTCCTGTCCTTTCAGGCAGGTTGGAGCTCCAAGCAGGGAGCTGACACCCTCAGGGGCAGGCTGGCAGGACTCTGCAATCCCAGACTGGCAAAAACACCAGGAAGGCTTCCTCCCCATCTGTCAAGGAACTCACTGGGTTCCTGAAAAACTGTTTGATTTCACCCAAGCAGCTTCCTCCTCACAACACAGTGTTAAGTTTGAATATTTGGGCTGAATTTCTGAACTGCCCTTGCCTTCCCAAGGGCCCAGTTCCACATCCTTTCCACACCTCAGCTTCTCATGGACCATACAGGATATTTTATGGGGCTGGTAGATGGAATTCTACATGTAACCAGCACCTTTATATGCCACAGGGCAGACCACAGATGTGGCTCAAGGGGATGCCAGGTAGTTTATTCACAGTGTATTTAGGTGGCAGAAAAAAATGAAAACTGTTGCTGCCAATGAAATACACCTTCACTGGAAGGAATCACCTTGTATTTTTCTAGAGTCCTTGGTCAATATCTGGTTCAGGCTGTGTTCAGCACAACAGAGAGGTGTGTGTGTGCATGGAGATACAGAATTGTTTGTAGGTAAACAGAGCTGCAGCCTTTGCCCTGGAGAGCCTACATTCTTTTAGCATCCTTCATCACACCTATCACATAACTCTCTCCCTTAGCATCCTGCTGACCTCTGCACACTCAAGAGAGCTAAGTTAAGCTCCTTCCCACCTGCTTGCTGGGATGATTTGTCCCTCTAGGGCTGCTGGATCAGGCACAGATGAAGTCAGCAGGCAATGGACCTCAGCAAATGCAAAGACAGTGGTGAATTCCTGGTGTTACCAGAGAGACCTTTGTAAGAGAATCACAGAATGTTTAGGTTGGAAGAGACCTCCAAGATCAGCCAGTCCAACCTTTGGCTAACACCACAGTCAACTACTGAACCATCTCCTTAAGGACCAGCTCCAAATGCCTTTTAAATGCCTCCAGGGATGGTGCCTCTGTCCTGGGCAGGACATTCCAGTGCCTGAGAAACCTGCAGACAGCTCTGCTGAGCCACTTTTTCCCAACCATAGCTCCCTATGTCCTATGGTTATTCACCATTTAGGCCCATTCAGCAGCAGACCTGAAACAGAGAGGCAGTAAATCCCACTGCAATCCTCTCCATATACAACATACTTTATTATAACAGAATAAGGGGTTCAGCTCTGCTGGACCAAATCAAGTTGGCCAGTGTTAAGTATCACATTTTAGATTCAAATCCCTGCTAAACCCTCTGCTTACACTCGTGGTTAACATTATTTTTATATCTGTCTTCAGAAATGAAAGACAGCAGCAGCTCACACATAGCAGTGACAGCATCAGCAGCTTTTAAAGGCCAACTCCATAGATTAAAGGGTGATACACTGAGCACCAAAATCCCACCACCCCAGTGTCTACTGATTAGGTTGGGAGAAAAGCTGAGTGACAAACATGTTTCCAATCTGCCTAGCCCATGCAGCGAAATGGAGCAATCTGGCCTGAAAAGGGATTTAGACTTTTGTTGTGCACAAGGGGAGAAAAAGCTGATTTAAATCCATCAACAATGCTCTCCCTCTTGGCGATCTGGGAGATAAGGAACAGAGTCTGGACACAGTTCATATCCTACCTCTCACCAGGCCCCACACTTCCACTCAAAGACAAAAGCTGGCAGATGAGGGCAAACGATGCTGCCTTGCTATTGAGCTGCCTGCTTACATAAAAACATGTTGGACAATGCGTGGAGCCTGCCTGGGGCATTTGATCTAGCAATTTTTAAAAGGAGAATGAATGCTAGCCCACAGGAAGAGAAACATATCACCTTTTTCCCTTCATCAAGACCATTGCTATTAATTAATAGGTGTATAGCACTGCATGCACAAAAAGGATCTTTATAGACAGGCAGAAAGCTCTTGCTCCAACCTGTTCAGAGCCTGAACCAGACAGGCATTTACAGCAGGGTAACAACAGCCTGCAGCTGGTACAGGTTGGGCAGGCAAAAGAGGGACACGAGCAACAAATAAACAAGAAAACCCCCCAAACCCCCACAAAACTAAACAATGAAAAACAAAGGAAAAGGAAATAAGGTTTCTAAGACTGAGCTATTAGATCTCCTCACAAGGAGAGGGGATCACATGGTTTCTTTTATCCAGGTTATTTAATATGTGCCATCTTCATGTATTTCACTGCGACTGCCATAAGGAGTGAGCCATCACATTCTCTCTTTATCTCTTGTCACAAGGACTGAGGTGATAACTCATTTTTCTGACACCTGTCAAAAAAAAAAAAAAAAAAAAAAAGATTTTTGCTTTGTTTTACCCAAAAGAGATGAAAAGGTTAAGAACATTTACAAGTGTGCCTATGAGCAACTCTGCTCCTTGCTCTCATTTTGCTCGTTTTTAAAAATAAAAGTAAAATGAAACAGCCATGCAGGGATGCAGGTGGGGAAAGCCAACCCGTACAAAAAGCAGCAAGGATTGTTTTCTTCTGGCAGAAATGCACATGGTGCCCTAGGATGGCTGTGAAGCTCACCAGCAAAATGGTTGCTGGAAAACAGCAGCAGCAGCAGCAGCCATCACCTCCCTAACTCTGCAGATGCCCTGAGCTTTCTCCTTCACCACGATTAACACAGACTTCAGCAAGCCCTGATTGCTACCATGTTTGGAGAGCAGTATTCAGATGCAGATTGCCTTAAATCCCATCAACCCATTCAGGCTTGTGTCTGCCTCTGCCTGCCTGCCTGTGTTTAGATGCATTTATAACACGTTCACCATTCTCACTATGAGCACACCTTCTCTCCACCCTCCCCATCAGAAAGAGCTGAAATTGTCGAAGACAAGAACGTGTATTTTCCAGGCTACTCTGTCAGATGCTCGTCTGTGCATCTTATAAATATTTCATACCAAATATTTAACATTATTCCTTCCCCAATCGGATCAGCTTTGAAATGCTCCTCAAAGTGAATTCTCCCCTAACAATGGCTTGACGCAAAAGCCTTTTTTCTCTCTTAAGAAGAGGAGGCTGCACATGGTCTGCTACCATAGCAGCATGAATAGTTCTTATTTAATGGAAAATAAAAGATACTTTACATTAATTCAGTGGGGGATGGAAAGCTGGGCACATGCGTACCTTGCGCTTGGAACATGGAGGAGCATCCTACCTTGACCTCCCCTCTCCCTGTCCCATGATTATTACCCAGCTTGCATTAGAACCATAATAGGAAGTGACAAGTTTATGTAAATGATCCACAGAAGGATTTTGCTCTTGTAAAACAGAGCAGTTACTCTGGGCTTTCTAATTATTTCATGCCTTGTGGTTCTGTGATGGGGCAGAGATGACGATGACTTGAAAAGTATATTGTGATTGACAAGCCACTGTCCCCCTGGAACTCATTAAGGCCTGTGCTTTGCAAGAGGGGGTAGAAAGCCCTACCAGGCACACCACACACACACACATCCTCACCCCAAGTGATGCTTGTTCTTTCAGATCATCTGTTGGGATTTTTGCACCAGTAGAGAAAAGCATCATCTGCATCTATCTCAAACAAGTGCCGCCACCCGGCTACAAATTGACCAATTATCCTCTACTTTCCCAGGTTTATTTTAATATATCTGTAAGATTAGCAGCCACACACCTGTCAAACCAGCAGTGGGCTTCGGATGGAAAAGTCAGTTGTTGCACAGCACTGCATTCAGCAGACAGGGAGAAGAGAGGAGCTGGGAGAGGGGACAAGGGCTACCATCAAATCTGCCACCAGTGCATTTCTGCTGCTGTACAGTTCACACCAAGTGCCTTCCAGTGTGTGCAGAGGGACACTGCTGCCACTGCACGACCTGCTTGCCCTTCTTTCCTAAGTGATTTTTCTGGCCTTCAAACTGGCAATTTGTTTGGCAAAAGTAGAGTCCCTGCCTTTCGAAACGTACACCCTGACCCAGCCACAGAGAGAGGAAAAATGCTGTTCAGGCAGCTGCATTCATGTCTCCCATTGTACAAGTGATTTTGAATTCTGCTGCTGGTTTGGGATATAACACAGTTTAGCATAAAATCAATTGCCAGCTCCATTGTAGCTGGATCTTATGGGCATGGGATATTTCTTACTTTTAGTTACGTTTGATTTGTGATTGAAGTAAACCCTCTGGAGACACTTACAAAAGGCACATGGCCCACTTCAACTCAGCCATTAGAAACTGTCACTTTGGTTACCTTCAAGCTGCCTCAATTTTTGCAAACAATCAAAAAAAAAAAAACCAACTCAAAAAACACCTATCAACTTTTTGCTATTTTGGTTTAAATTTGACCAGAAGTTGGTATTTTAATTCATAACCTTTCCAGCAACCAACCTGACTAATGTCTGCAAGAATTCAGCAGGGGAAATTTGTGACTTTACTGTTATGATCCATAAGAGCTTTGCATTGAAATCACAGCAAGCCATCATCCCTGATAGTTCTGTTGTGGCTAATTTGTCTGTACTTTAAAAAAAACCAAAAAACCAAACATTTGGTCATGGATATTCAATCAACAAACCCAATCCTCAAGATCCAGCTCTTCAAGATTAGACCAAAGGCTCAATATCATTGACAACCAAGCAGCATAAAGATAGAAATAGAGGAAGACAGAAAAAAAATAAACACACCAAAACCAAAGGGAAGACAACAGAAGCATTTCCATGTCAGCTACATGTTGGAGCAGTGAAAAGTGAATTCACCAGGGACTCAGCAGAGTTTTCAAGCACACAGAGCATTGGTTTAATTTGTCTCCCCTGAGATGGCTCCTGCATTAGGAGTCTCATAGGCACAGACATAGGTGAGGACAAGGATTGCCAAGTGCTGCCTTTTGAGTATGCAGTTTGTAAGCAGCCCAAGTGCACTCAGAGGCTCAGGATGAGTCCAGGAACAAGGCTCAGCAATCATCTAACTCCTGTGAGAGTCCAAAACTGTGGCTGTAGAAGTGAGTGAGCAGGTAGGGCAGAGGCCAGTATTGCTTTGTGTCTCTGGCATATCTTTTTATGCCTTCCCTTCCTGCTTTTGCAGCAAGAGGCCACAACCATATCCTGCTGGGGAACTGCACCCACAGCTTCTGGCTCCTTGGCACTACTTAGGTTCAAGTCTCATGGTTCTCAGCCACTTGAGAAATTTGGCATGGGGCTCATTGGGAAAGCTTATCCTGGGTGAGTGTGCTCACCTGGTGTGTATCTCCATTGAGTCAGGCTTCTTGGGAGTGACAGGAGGAACCTCATTTGACATCTCATCTGATTTTCAAGCCAGCAGCTAGACAATACATAGTTCCACACGTCAGCTGAGTGAGTTCAAACTGAGGGACTCATTTTGTGTAAAGCAGAACCATCCACTAATCATTTAACACCAGCACAGTACTTTTCTACTAAGCAAATTTTATCTTATCTCTGCTCAACCCACTCAAGTTAACACTCCAGCAATAGCTCACTCTCTCCTTGAGTGTCCTTCAGAGACAGTGGAGAACTACTGGGTTTTTGTTGGACCATTTGTATAACAGCTAAGAATCTGATGTTTATGCATCTTCAATAGCAGAAAACACATGAGCTGTAGGTAAGCCTTCTACTAGGATTCCTATCCAAAACAGGATACAGTATTTAAATACCTATTCTAAGACCTAAACTGAAAACAGAAGACTCCTTTAAACTGAATCTTTTGGGAGTTTGGGCCCTCCTGGCTTCAGGGGACAAGAAGACACTTTTTTCAGTTTTATTGAGAACCTTTTGCCAGTGATGTAACCATTAGCCTCTGACTGCAGAGGTGCAGAAAGAGGGTAAGCACTTATGACAGAAAATATTTTCATAGACAAGAGCACCATAGTCACTTCTACAGAGACTGCCAAAAACTTAACCGATAGAAAAAGAACCTAACAACAATTTGAAGAAAGCAAGCTCAGCTAAGTTCACCAACCATCTTAGAACAGGTTCATACACTGGAAGGGTCTTGTTCAGCCTTTTTTTTTTTTTAACAGCCCAATTGCTCTAATGAGGTTTCCTTATTTTTGAAGGGTAGAGGTTGGGACTGTGTAAATAAAGACTGAACTCTGGGAATTCTTGATCGTGAACATGGAGCATCAGTCACAGCAACTGACTCTGTGGAAAACACAAGTGAAGAAAATAACTTATTCAGAAAATCTCATGGAGAGTTTAGTTGTAAAGAGAGATCCAAAGAGGCTGAATCACTTCAATACTGGTTGTGATCAGGTCTATCCCCACACACAGGAGAAGAGTTGTCAGTGAGATGCATGGCATCAGTGCCTATAGCCTGGGATTCACTAAGCCCATGATTAATTAGGGAAAAAGTGAAGATGTGTCAGCTCACCTAAGCTGCCCAATACAAATACTTATGTAAACCATGCCTTCTAAATCATCTCAGTTAAAATCCAAGCTAGCACACTTCTGGCATGTTTATTCTCAGTGGAAGTGTCTGATCGCTACATCACTTCATGAGGGTAAAACTGCTGTTAATGACATATTTTAAGTTAAATTCTACTTATTTTGGAAAGAAGCAAGTCAAATTGTAGAAGACATATCTTCTCAGACTGGTCAAGCCCCAAACCCTGCTTTTTACTAGAAAAGAATATACCATGTTACTATGTATATGTGTGTTTATAGCTTTATATTATGAAACTATTTCATATATTGAACTATGTATCTATGACTAGATAGCATACAGGTGTTTAAGGTCTTTAGACCTGGCTACTTCAGGTTACAAAACTTTGATGTCTTCCACAAGCTGTGGAACTTGGGGATTTGACTTCCTTTTTTGACATTTCAGCAAACCAAAGGACTCAACACACAGGGAAAACCTCATTCTTTCTATTTCATAAAACTTGGGGGGGGAAGCCTCCCTCTACTTGCATTGTTTCTCATCTACATTTTCTGGTTTCTGAATTATTCCAGAAACAAGCAATCAACAAGAATGAACATTAAAACAAACAAACAAAAAACACTGAAGGGAGGAGAGTAAAAATTTATTTCAGCTCAGGAAGGCTGCACCCTTGAGATCACCACAGAGATCACATCAGGGTTGCAAGGCTGAGGAGGTCAAAACTTCTGCCTCTTGGAGGGAAAAGCTCAACTCTTCAGAGAGCCCAAATCATCCACACAACACTACTGGGGGACACAGACAGAGGAAGAGTTTTAAACTTGAACTATTTTGTTAAAACACACGATTAACAGCAGAGGCCACAGCTAAATGCCCTAATAATCTAAACCCTATCTAGACATAAGACAAATTGTCAGCTTCATTTGCTCAAGGTTAGATGAGTTCAACTGCATCCTGAAGGTCCTGGTAAAGAACAGCCACAAAACACATTGTAAGCAAATGGGAGCACAACAGAGACTGTCCCAGTCCAGCACAGAGTGAAAAATCATACAATTTTAAAACTAGCTGCAACTCAATCATTTAGATCCAAAATCTATAGCTGACATTTCCATATACGTCTGTTCTTTACCTTGCCCACACCCTGCTGTGAAATGTGCAAAAATTACACAGCAGATGACTTTTGTTTTCTAAGAGCATGCCATGGCCATTATGAATGTGGCCTGGTATTGGTCTGGTTTCCTTTTCATCTTTATCAGACATATATCTCTCTCTCAGAGGTCTTGTTTACATGAAACAGTGTACTTGGATGCACGGTGCTTAATGAGTTTCTGTAGAACAGAGGGAGCAAAGTACACTATTCTTTCTAATTATGAAAGATTTGAGTGTGTTAAGAGAAACAGAACTTTGGCAAATGGTGCCAGAAAGCTTCTTACCACTTTTTTTTTTTTTAATAGCTATAAAGAACAGCCATAAATTATGAGAGTTAGGACAACATTGCTTTGCCTCCAAGCAGAAGCAGTAGGAAGAGGAAAACCCTCCAGCTGTGCTCATATTTCATGCTGCAGGATCAGTGAGTAGCTCCTTCCCACACCTACAAGGTTCTGCAGAGGATGTGCTAAGGAAGTCACTCAGTTTGGTCCCTCTCTGGCTACCCTGGGGGTCCTGACAACACTTCCCAGCTTCACATTCACATTTTCCCTTGGATGCTGATGAGCCTCAGGTGCACAAAACCCCTCTGATACCTTCTGCTTTCTAGGGAAGGAAAATCCAGGTGAAGAGGCAGTGATGGAATTGTGGTGTGCTGGTGCCCTGGCCCAGCCTCACAGACAGAGGTACCCGTGCCACCCATGACATTGAGGGCCCAAGGCATTTATTGCCTACCCCAAATACTGAAGGTTTGGTATGAGAAAGCTTCATTCCATCATCCTCACACCTAGGGAGAAGTGCAGCATGGCTCTATACCCTTAGCAAACAGCAGTTTCCACAAAAAACTACAGAGGACCTGATTTAGCCTCTTTCTCTACATTTTACCAATCTCATTATAGATGACTTGAGTTCTTCCCTTAAGGAGGGCAAATAATCCCAATGTTCTGGGATTATTTGGGCTGTCAGTTCCCTGGGGTGAGCACTGCACAGTCCAACCCCAGGTCATCTTGAGCAAGCTCCCATGAAACCCCAGCAGACTGGAGGGGCAGAATCCAGGACCCACAGCCCACACTCTTCAAGATTATTGTGAGCCATCTCACCAGACAAAAAAAAAAAAAAAAAAAAAATTGTGTCTCCCATGAGAGCTGCAGGAACAGCAGGAATGGAGATGCTTGGAGAATATCTTTGTCTCCCCTCCACCTTCTTTCCCCTACCCTGGGCTGCATCCCCCAGGACAGGCAGCATGGCTCTGTGGGATCTCTGATGGAGTCCAACACTTCTGGTGTGGCCAGGAGAAAACATTTCTTGTGTATTTTGCAATACAGTATAACAAATGTGTCAGATTAGCCAAAATTGGCACCCTCAGCCCAGAAGCAAAAATTGGATTTAACAGTGAATAAGAATAGCAATATCATCCAGTAAATAATGGAAAGCCAACTCGCCTGAACCAGAAAATTATTTCAGAGTATTAGGCTGATACTTTGGGGTGACAGAAAACTCCCATTGCAAGTCCAACATAAACTTCACTTTTGTCATCAAAATACAGTACAAACATTCTCATATTTTGAATTTCACATGATTTGGGCAAGATATTTCTTCCTCCAGCAGAACCTGCTGTTAAAATCTAAGCCTTGGTTAGATAAAGAACAAGGTAGATTAACTATCCTGACTTCCCATTTTCACTTCTGGAATTTTATATCCCTGCTAAGAGGTCAGACTGTTGGGGGTATCATAGGTCATGATGCATGTAAGCACTCTGGAGTAAAAGACATAAGATGGCACAACAAATATGGGTCTCTAGAGAAAAATTTTACCCGGGCACCTGTTACAGAAATAAAATGCTTGAGGCTTTAGGGAGTCTCTTTGGATCTGCTCACAGGTGTATTGTGGTCAGGACATTGTTTATACCAGGGCAGGCATCATTTAGTGCTAATTATTTTGGTTTATTACAACACATGCATCACCTTTGTCAGATTAAAACCATCATTTTTTTTCAATTAAACACTATCCAACCATATATCCCTACTTGAAGACCGATACTTTGAAACCACAAAGGATTACAAGGTGCAATACATGTTTAATAAAATAGAACCATATAAATAATTTCAAAGTGTCACAATGCAACATAAAAACTGAACTCTGTGTGTGTGCATCCAGAAGACTGATCTTGCCTTGTAACTGGTCAGCCTTGTAACAACTGCAGCTAGTTCTTGGGATTTTGGGCAAGGAACACAAACCTGGCACTTTCCTCAAATACCACGTAGAGGGCTTGGAGCTCTCAAGGACATCAGTTCAAAAACACGGGACAACAAGAGCCTGTAATTCCTACAGAAAGTCTGAGCTGATGTAGGGAATATGGTAAAAAGAAGCAAAGCAGTAAAGGCTTCAAGAGGGGAAAAAAAAGTCTCTCAAAAGTCAGATTTTCCAGAAACCCAAAGTAGTAAAAGGAAGCATATTAGTAAACAATAAAAATGGTAATTCTTTTTTTAGCCTACAGAAAAATGTATTTTGAGTATAAGCTGATGCTTAAGTAGCAGGAAGAGGCAGGGTCTTTTCTTGTTTAGCTGAGTTCAAAAGTAACTAGAAGAGAAAACCCAACTGTGGTGGGTACTTCACATCTTCATCTTAGATTCAAATGTTCCTGAGCAGTGCTTTGCTTCACTTCAATGCAGCTAAAAAAATCCCAGGCTTTCTAGTCAAATAGGATATTTCTTTCTGCAGCACAGTCTGATTATTATGGATCTGCTCCCACAGGCTTCATGCAACCACTTCCTTAAGACTATTTCCTACAGTTCTATAATCCACAACACCGTTCCACATAATAACAGGCTAATCACTGCCCTACTTTTAAAAAGGCAAAAAGTTTTTGACATGCTGCAAAATGGTACTTCCCAAACGGCCCATTAAGCTGTCCAGCCACTTCCTCCTCCATTTCCTTGCTTGTGTTCTCTCTCTCTCAGCATCTTGTAGAGTTCAATGTGGATTGCAATGTCTGTGGGCCAGAGGCCACATAAACCACCTATGGCTCCACACAAATATTGAGTAACAGCAACAGCTGACTTGAGAGCCATAAAATGCTTTCCAGACTTTCATTCCTAGAAGAAATCTCAAATGTTTAGGCATTCCTGGATAACTGAAACACAGTACACTCCACAAGCTATCAAATAAGTGAGAACTAAAAGCAGGGAAAACTGAAGCTTTTGGAGCCTTCCTCAGCATTTTTGCTACATTGCCCAGTTAAGTCTTTAAGCTATAAATTTAGGTTCCTAATCACATGGATATGTGAGCAACTCTGTTTGCAACTTCTTTCTGAATCAAAAACTCTTGAATCAAAAATGTCTCTTAGGAAGATGCAGATAATTTTGTAGAGAGATCTTGTGTCCAAGTGACACAGGACTCCCACAGAGATTGCCACCATGACCTCTGCTATCAAAACCACTGAGGTTCATGCACTAAACTTGGCATTCCTTTCAGTTGCCTGTGATATGATCAGCCTCTACAGTAGGTTCATATTTATCTGACAAAATTACAAATTATATTACAAAGAGCCCAAATGTTACCAGTGTCTTCAAAAAGCTGTGGCAGAGAAACAGCAGCCTGAAACAAGGAATATGCTGTCCAAGTACACAAGGACAGTGTTGAGTGCCCAAGAAGGAACTTGCATTCCCACATCACCATGTGATACTCACATGAAGCAAGGTATCAATAAACAGGAAGAGAAAAAGGAGATAATTCCAACTTAAGTGAAACCTTTGGGGAAAAAAAATACATTCTGGGACAAGAGAAGAAAAACTTGGTCTAGAAATTCCAGAGGGCATAAGAGCAATAAAAGAAGTTAATCATTTTCAGACAGATTTGCAGAGTGCATGCAACAACTTTTTCCCCCAAAGAAACTTCCCTAGCATGAAACAAAGTTGGCATTGAAGGCTGTACCTCACTGCTCCAGGTCAGCTGTGCCCATGGATTCTGTTGTAATCACTGAGCTTCTGATCAGGATTCTGCTATCTGTGGATGAAACAGAAGGATGAGGTTAGCAGTCCTGCCCCTAGCATTTGGTTGCTCTTCTGTCACAGTAAGAGTCAGCAACCCACATGCCACTGTTCTAGGCTGTCCTAGGGCCTCAAAGTCCAGATTTCACTCTAATTTCTTGTTTTTCCCCCCCAAAAAAGTTCAGAGCTGTTCACATAGGGAGTTTAATTGGGTTTGCAGCCTACACAAGAGACGTCTGTCCTGGGAGACCACAAGTCTCCCTGGGGAGAACCCCACCCTTCAGGCTGTAACATGGAAGAAATGAGGGGCAGAGAATGGAGACAAGCAAGGCCAAATACCCCTTAGCTTGCCTTAGGGGCTTGGACATGTGCAGATTCTGCAGTCCTGATGTGGTGCTGCATACAGCAAGGAGGAGAACCCAGTTTCCTGGGAATTTTTACTGGCACACCAGGCACAAGGACTGAAGGCTGACACAGTGAAATGAGAACATGGATCTGGTAATTCACATCCTTCTGGTAGAGCAGAAGAAAATTACTGTCAAGGTGTCTTCTAGGCTCAGCCCTTTGTCTAGGGCTTTACAGTCTGATCCCCCAGTAAAATCCTTTTCACCAAAATGCAGTTAGGTTTACCAGCACGTGCTTCTAGACACGAATCAAATAGGTTTTGTATAACAGAGTTCCCAAATTTCTTGCTGTGAGATGGAAGTCACCTATTCCAGAACAGATTCAAACATTCCCATATAAAAACTGCTGTTATTGCTAATGAAGTACACAGTAATACCTCAGTAATGTTATCTGCTGGAGCTCTCCAGTTTGAGATAAGTGACAAATTTTGATACAATAATGCCCCTTAAAAACAAATTGTGGCCACAGAAAATAGGGGATTGCAGGCAGCTAGGAAGGGGTGCTGGCCAGTGGTGAGCTCTGACATTCAGCTCCACAACTCCTCCAAGTAACTGCAATTTTGATCTGCTCTGAAGAGCTGATATGGTGCCTGCCTGTCTCTTTGTTGCAAGAGTCTGGGAATTTCCTACAAAGCATGTAATATGCTTGAGGCATCAAGGTTTTTTACATTTATTAAGAAAAAAAAAAAAGTATTATTTGGCATTTTTCCATGGTGACTTAACTCAAAGGCTATGAACAAAATGGAAATGGAAAACACCTTTCAGTTACAAAATGCCACTCACATGCACTCTGAATCTTGATAGTTTAAACCACAATAAGCACTGTAAGGACCAAGGTAAAACCCCACAGGGATTTATAGGAGTTAACTGCAAGCATCATTCAGCTAAGCCCAGCAGACCCCATCAGTTCAGTGGCCAAGGCCATGGGGTCAGAGTGGAGAACAGTGGGGTTTGTCCTCATGCTATGATTCTGGAAGAAATAACATCCCTGTACCTTGTTTCATCTTCCCCACCACAGGCAGTGAAACATCCCTACCCTGTGGTCAAAGAGGAGACAGAATAGAACACACATTATTGCATGCTTATTTTATCTCAGTTCCTGTGTTTAAAGTTTCTTATTGCCTTTTCTAGGGTTACAGGATTCTCCTTTTGGAAAAAGAGGAAAAAAAAAAAAAAAAAAGTTTCAGGTTTCCTTAAGCTGTCAGGAAGGAAACAAAAACATGGCAATATTATCTATGAACTAATCTAAGAGCTTGCCTCGCTTTGAACATAGATATTGTAATGCCACATACAGGAAAAGTAGTTTTGAAATCCCTAAATGAACCACTCCAGAACTAAGTCTTTTAGCTATTTTTATTTTGTCTCTTTGTAATTTCTTCGTGCTGAACTTGAGATACCTGAAAGTACTAAGAGGAGCAGCAGCAGAGTGTTGAAGCTTTTTCCCTTTTTTCATATTGCTTTGAACAGACTCCACAAACATGGAGGCATTGTTTCTACCAGCAATTTTGATACAAGTCATGGTCCCAACTTCAGTTCATGTTTTAACAGACCTAAACGTTGTTAATCTAAATCTTACACTACACCAGGGTAACCTGAGGAATGCTTCCAGTTTGGTAAAGTCACCTGTCCACAGTCAGGCCAAACACAAAAGACTGTCCTTGAAACCTTCCAAAGCTCTTTTTTCTTCCCCTTTTTAATTCTGCAAGGAGGGGAAGAGCTCATTTCTCTCTTTTAAAAGGGCTACTTTTCCTAGACCACCAGAACAAATTGCTTTTGGTTTTTTGTAGCATCCTTGAGGCTGAAATCAGTATATTTGTACTGGATTTACATTAAGTAATATTAATTCAATTAGCTACTTCTATCCAGATGTGGGGTTTTGGTTGTTCCAAGCTGTTGTTCTGAGCACTGTTGTGCAGTGGAGGGAATAGGGTGGTCCTGTCACACTCCTTCCCCTCAGCCACCCTGAACCCTCACCTCCTCTGTCTTGTTTCTCAGACTGAGGGTTTCTGCAGAGGATGGTGAAACATCAGCTCTGTGCTCTGGTGAACCTTTCACAGACAAAATTTTTTAATTTTCAAAACCTATTCTCAACCTATTCTCAGGTATAAGTGTCGTGAGGCAGACAGAATGCCAGCAGGGCAGTCAGAAGCAGACAGTAATCAGCTTTTTGGGGAGCCAGAATGGATTTATTACGTGTTATTGCCAGAATTTAAGTGTGAATGTTGGGTGCAGATTGTCCTGAGGTGATATATTTGTAAGATTAAGAGTTCACATGTGGCAATAGCTAAACTGATCACTAGATAGCAAACAAGGGGAGATCATCCAAGATCAAGTAATGCTCTTCCAGTTGCCATTTATATTTAATCCCAAGTTCTGATATAAGGCAAGTTATACTACCCCATCATACACACAAACAGTTTAAAGCCTACATCACTACACAATGTTGTAGCAAAATGCTACAGAATTTTAAATAAACTATTAAATTGCTGTTGTCATTGTCTTGACTTTTATTGTCTTGTATTTCATACAGCCAGCTGATGTTCAAATGTGTTTTGTGATTTTAATCTTCTCCCTTAGGCTTACCCACAAAACTCTACCACATACTTATTCAGCAAATTAACTAAATTATTTCCTTCCCGAAGAAAAGCTTAGATCTTCATGGGGAATGCTGATGGGTTTTGGCAGAAAAGGCTGGAATTATGGAGTCACTAACTGTAAATCAGCTACAACCATGGATCAAGGAAGTGTGGATTCAAAGAAGGCCATGGGGAGACAAATCCTGATTTTGTTTGTAATCTGTAACTTCACTGACATCAGCTGAACATACAATCAGACTCCTTCAAATTGTCATGCCTACAGTACAACGAGCTATACTTGTGCAACACAAAGTTCATTTTCACCACCACAACCAACCCACCAGGTCAACTTCTTCCCTTTCAAGGCAATTAAAAGTACAGATTATAAGCAATATATAGTTCAAAGCAGAGACATAACTCATAGGGTCTTTTGAACAAGCTGTGTGAAGTTCATTACATACAAAAGCCTGAACAGAGCAAATTCTCAGTCAGTGTACCAGTTCTGAAGGGCTGAAGAGAAGACTGAGAGGGGGTCTAGTTAATATGGATAGTTAATATATATAAATATATGAGGGCTGAGCACCAAGAAGGAAGGGGCAGCCTCTTCTCACCTGTGCCCTGTGACAGGACAAGGAGCAATGGATTCAAGACAGAGCCCAGGGAGTTCCACCTCAACAGGAGGAAGAATTTCTTTACTGTAAGGGTTACAGACCCTGGAACAGGCTCCCCAGAGAGGTTGTGAAGTCTCCTTCTCTGGAGACTTTCAAGCCCTGTCTGGATGCATTTCTGAGTGACCTGCCCTACTTTTGGTCCTGCTCTGGCAGGGGGGGTTGGACTCAATCTTCAGAGGTCCCTTCCAGCAGGTGAGTCACAGACTTGGAAGGGAGACACTTCACTGCTCAGACATGGACATGCCATGTGGGCTACCTGCTTTCCAGACAGAAGAGCTTTCATTCCCCTATTTCCTAGGCATCTCCCCACTGATCAGTCACACTACCTGCCCTCAGCAGAGTAACCTACTCTTAGTCCTCTAGAAATAACACGGACCCCTGATGCTCCCAAGTCAAGGGTGCAGAGCCTCTCAAGTTAGGATGCCCCTTTCCCTGCAATCCCCCTTCCCTTTTTCCTCAGACTGCTGACAGCTCTGGGTAGGACTTGTGGAGCTGGAATGAGCTGCATGAGTGTGGATCACTCCTTCTAGCAGTGGCAGGAAAGCCACCTCACTGCCACCCATCCATCCACCCATCACACACCCAGGCAAGGCAAGAGGAAGGATGGGGATGCTGGGGATCACTGACTCAGTGCTCTGCCAGAAGCTCTTGGCTGCAGGCTTTCAGTGTCTATTGCTCTGCAAACCTGCACATCTCCTGGGTGGCCTTTTAGGCAGATGCTGGAGACTGTCCCCCATCACATATCCCAGAGGAGAGATTGCCTCCCAGGGCAAGCTGTCTGCACCAGTGCTAGGGATGATGATGGAAGGCCTCCAGTTCCTTCATTTGTAATGGAGGGATTTGAGTGGGATCTGAATCCTGTCAGGCTCTTCCTGTCCTGCACACACCCTTGTCAAACAGCTCTTTGGAGAATACAGAAAGAGGATTAATGCTAATAGCTATCTGCCTGTCATTTGAAAAAATCTCAAGCAGCACTTGCTGGATTTTGCTCATGAATCTCTAATGCACAGTCCTGCCAGGGCACCTGAAAGGAAACTTTGCAAGAAGGACTCCCAGCAAGCAACAAGATGGACAAGTGACCCTGGAGGGGATGAGCAGAGATCATAGCCTACACACTCAAGGTGGTGAAGCCTCTTGGAGAAGGAAAAAAGGGATGTATTTGAAGCAGTTTGGTCATCAAAGAAGGTTTACCTAATTCATTCTTTTCAATCATGTGCTATAATTCATTCTGCTATGCATTTTAGAAATAGTCACCCTGGGACTGCATTCACTTAGCATAGTTAGTACCTGAAGACTCTCCAGGCAGCCAGCACCAGCACTTTGCCTTGACACTGTGCAACAGACATGAAATTCCTTAGACCAGCTAAACTCCACTGGTCAGGCCCTAACGAAGGGTCCAACCTTAAGCCTGTAGGAACCTTCAGTAGGAACAGTTTCTGACCCTCAGGAATTCTGCATGGGTTTTCCTTAAATAAATAAAATCAGCAGAGCAGTGGCCTAGCCTTTGGAGATGCTGCATGTAATTCTTGGAACAAGGCAGCAGAAGAAAACACAAGGTGTAAAGAATTGATAAGATGACCACGAGCTCCCAGGCTGATCATGCACATTAGCACTCAGCTCTCAAAAAAGGAAACTGCCATCCAAAAACCCTGTGGATTACTGACATTAGGAGAGAAGGACACCCTTCTGCAGTGCTTTGGATTAGTGTCCTTCACTTTGGTAAGGTAGGGACTGCAAGGACATTGATGCTCACCTCTTGAAGAACACCCTAATGATGCAAAAGGAGGAGTTCCTTTGGTTCCAGAAACAATTCCTGTAGAATCTGTACTCAGCCATCTCTTATCTGGAACTATTTTCCTTTCCCTCATGTTCCTGCATCACTTTCCACACCTTCAATGCTGTTCCCATGCAACTAAAAAGTTGTATGGCTTTTGCAGATTATGCTTTTAAGTGCATCAATTTTAACATCGAAATGCAAGAATATTTTAAAAATTAGCATCTCAACAAAGGTGTCAAAAAGGAGAAAAGCACTACATGGATATAATTCTAAGACACTACTGAAAGTACAAGTTGTATTAAGTAGATCAGTTGGATGTGAAGGGGAAAAAGTGACTAAGCATTAATTAGGGAAAAAAATGGACTATTCCAAGTGTGTCTCTGTAAAAATAAATAAACCAGCAGAGAGCAGAGAAACTGGCTGGGCTTGTAGCTGTGAAGGCCAGTGTTCCCTGCCAGCCCCAGGCAGGCAAGCTTTTACTCTTTAATGGCTTCATGCCCTCTAATTATGGTTTCTAAGTACAATCCCCTTCAACAAATGTTTACATTTGTCTTGTTAATTCCCAGTACTTAATAATCTGCAGTTGCCTCAACATGGGGAAGTTGAAACCAAAGCCGTGATCATATCAGGGGTTTTGACATTGAAATACCTGATTTTCAGAAGCATTAAAGTGAACACCTGCAGATGTAAAAAAAAAAAAAAAGATGAGCAAAACTGGCCATGCAAATTTAAACTCAAAGACTGAAAATACTTGTGGGATTATAAACTATGGTATGACATGACAGTGTCATATAACACCCTATTTACTGCTTTCTAAAAAAATACCTTGCCTGATTTTTTTCTTTAAGAACAATGGGTTAACCAGAAAAGAAGGAAAGTTGCCTTTTCCTTAGGACAGATGGGACTGGATATTTAGTCAAAGAAATGAGGGCAACAGCACTTCCCCATGTCACCAGAATGCTCTAAGTGAGCAAACCCTCCAAGAGATGTGAACCAGTCAAAGCTGGGTTGTGGGAACTACACCTGGACAGCTGAGCTAGAGGCAGGAAAGTCAGGTTAGAAAAGCCAGCTAGGGAAAGACCTTCTTGTTCTGCGTGATTTCTCTCTCTTGAGAGGGCACTAAAAGCTGTGTCTCCAAGAAGGAGAGCAAAGACCTACAGAAAACCATAGGTACGTGGGAACCGCTGACACTGGTTGCTCCATTTTTCATTTGTGAGTTCTTGTGATGCTGGGAAACACCATTAAAAAAAATAAACCATTGTTTTGCCTACTTGGAATAAAGAAAGCCAAACCCAAAAGATAAAAGCAGAGGGGAAAGACAAAAGAAGCTAAAGGGGATGGAAAATGGGCCATGTCACTGCATGCAAGGGTTGAGGGTATGGATGTTTAGTGGAGCCATGAAAGGAGTTGGTCAGAGGGCTGTGTGACAGCAGACGTGACGACCACCAGTTGAGACCAAAGCATGCAGTGCTACAGCCTGCTGCCCTCCCCTTCCAGCCCTTCTCCATAGCAGGTGGAACTTTACTCCAAATCTACCAGCCAGGGCCAAGCTACAGTATTTTCTTCAAAAAACTCACAATGCCCACTTATAATTTAACTTGAAATGCGTTCTCACGTTTTTCCTCCCTCCCACCTGACACCACAAACCTGCCCAGAGCAACATTTTATGGAGAGATATAAAATGTCAATAATTAAGGTTTGTTGTACAAATGCTGGCACAGCTGGTAAAACCACGGGACAAACTGGCACCACGATAATGAAGCAGACATTTAAATGGGCAGTTCCTCATCCAGTAGGATGACCATCTGGGTGCCCAACTTCTGAGCCATTTCTCAGCACCTCATGCTAGCACCTTCTCCAGCCAGTCAGCTTTCACAAACAAGGAAGTGCAGCAACTGCTTTTGCCAGCAGCAAAAAGAAACACTGGAATTCTCCTGTTCTTCTGACATGCTTCAGGCCAGGAGCCATGTGCTGATCTTCACCAGATGCACCCCTGGCTGGCTGTCCTTGGCACTCAAGTCATGACATTGAGCAAGTCCTTCCTCTAATAGCAACCTGTGATATAACTGTGGGTAACACCTCCACCTAGTTGCTCCTCCTTCTCCAAGGGGCCTGTTTCCATCTTCTCCAGGCAGGATTTCAGGATTCAGCAGCTTTCAGCCATGCCTCCAGTAGCTCAGCTCTGCCTGATGCTGGCAATAATACCAAAGCCCTTCAGATCCCAACACCTGGAGGGCAAGGTGGGCTGTACAGGTCTACCAAGAAATCCAGCTCTTCTCCATCCAGCAGGAGCCACAGCTTCCTGGGATGTATCAGGTACCAAGCTACTGGAGACCCAGTGCCACCAGCATGGGCAGCATGTGTTGCTCTGCTGGTTGGAAGAGCTTGCCTTTGGTCTCATTTTTAGGTCCAGTTCCCAGTTCTTCCCTCAAAGTCAGACTGCAAGTGGTCAGTGATCAATAAGTCTTAAAATCTGTGAGGTTGTTTGCTGGTTGTTTGGGGTTTTTTTGTAGCTTTTTAGAGGGAGATTTTAAAGAGTTCTGAGCCAACTATAAAACTGTGGAGACTGATTTTCTTATGTTTGCTGGAAGATCCAAAATAGACTTTTCTCCACATAAATAACATTATTTTTCTTACTGAAAAGCTGAGAAAAAGAAAGAAATTTCCCGGCCTGAAACAATGTCTTGCTTGACTTGCAATTTCTTAAGCCTTTTGACACAAAACCTGAAGCACAATGTTTTTTGAATGGCCTTAGAAAAAAAAACCAAATCCTTTTACAATGATTTTTTTAAGCAACCAAAGGAGACAAAAATAAACTCCTACAATACTAACTGGCATCACTGAATTCCAATTTAATGTACACAATGCACTTCACTCTGCTCTGCAAGTGAGAGCAGATGTATTTGCTACATGTCTACATGATTTCTTCCACCAGGTAGTAATATAGGTAAGCTCAGACACTCATATTCAGCCAGATAAATCTACAGATAAATCAGGTAGATGCTCCAGGGGTTCAAACAGGCAGCCATCCATCTTTAGACACTTTTTTTATTTAATGCCACTTCTGCATTTGCTTTCTTGGTTGGTTTTTGGTGAGCTCTACCATTTTTTAGTTGTGGCATTGTCCCTTTGGCTCTTAACAAGCAGCTTCTCACATCCTTTTCTCTCCATCCTCCTGGATGAAATGCAGTATCTATGCAGTAAACAGCTCAATAACCCAAGGCAGCATATGGTGTTCATAACTTCTTACTGTGCAGCTCTAAATCTGTCCCAGCCTCAATTTAACTGTCCTGAACTTTGCACAAGTCTGAACCATGTGGTAAAGATGCAGCTTCAATAGCAGGAGAAAAAAAAAACACCCCAGAGCTGAACAGTCATCCAGCAGTCAGAGGCTTCACACATGGACAAACTGTGAAGGGCAGCAGAAAGGATGCCCAGCTGGACTGGGAAGCATTGAGCCTCCTCTGTACATGCAAACCAAATTATTCCATCCATGTGCATTAAGCCCACTCCCATGTAGAAGGGAGACACAAAGATCACCTGATTCTGCTGGCAGGTCTAAGCTCTCCAGCATCCCTCCCGCCCCAAAGCCAGCAGAGGTGGGTACAGTGGCATAAAGCATGACACGGGCAGGACAGCAAGAATCCCCCATAACACAGCCTGGCCCTTGGGTAACATGGCCGTGGGAGAAATCCTTCTCTCTCCTTTGGGCATCAGTGAGGAAGGAGCAGTAACAACAGCCCCCACCATAAGAATCATGCAAAACGTTGTCACTGACATCTTCAGATGAAGGAATCCTCTCTTCAAGGCAGCCATTGGCTCTGACAGCTGATTTAATTTCTTACACACAGAAAGCAGCAAATCTGGCAAGGAAAACAAGGCTGCTCAACCCACTCCTGTGTTGTGCTTGGTGGTGCTACACGGGTTATGCTGGGAGCTGGATTAGCATATGACCTACATTTTTAAATTAATTTTGTTCTCCAGTTAGGTGTTCAGGGTTGTGTTTTTCCTTCCTCCTGCAGGCAATTGGTGCTATTGTATGTATATTAATATATATCAGCTCTGCCATGTGTTTCCCCTCCCCTCCAGTGTTTGCAAGGGAGGTTTTAAGTAGCAGGGGGAGGGTCTCCTCATAATCAAGGTCCAAGCACTGCTGACTCTCCCATTCTGCACACTGCAACACTCCTGTCAGCAAAGCAGCAGGAGCAACTGATGAGTGTTCACATGGGACCACTCAAAACTCCAAGGACAAAGAATAATCTATTAGAAATGGAGGAGGAGGAAAAAACTAAATGAGAAGGCAGAGCCAGTTAAGGTTTGCAAGGAAAAAAAATAAAAGGCTATAAAAAAAAAAACCCCCAAACAACAAAAAAGGAAAAACAAGTCGATCCAAGGTTAGAAGAATGAAAGGCTTCTGCAAGTATATTTAAAAGAGGTGAAGCAAAAATTGAAGGTTGATATGAATAACTCAAATTACACACACTAGATGCTTTTTTGAAATTGTCTAAAAAGAAGCAGAAGCTTTGAATAAGGGGGAAGTAGCATTTGATTTCTGTTAATTTATTTTGTAGGCAAGGTTACATATGGAAATACTACAGGCTGGGATGACATTTATTTTAATGGGTTTGGGGAATTATGACATGTAGACAATTAGAGAACCTCTGAGAAACACTTTAAAAGAGCACTCAGGAAGTGGGGAACTATCAGGAGGAAAACACATATAAACTACATTTGAAACAAAGCAGAATGAGTGATTAAAGCAACTGGCACCCAGAGCACTTAAATTACTTGGTCATTTCAGACACAAAGAAAAAAACTACAGGAATTAATACTGAGTATCAGCCCTAAGAGAAAAAATACCCACTGGACCAGAACTTCATAGGACACTACAGAAGCTAACAGAATCTGAAATAGGACACATCCATAAGAACTAAGTCTTTTAGCTGGAAACACACCCATGGCCCTCCCTGTCTGGGAAATTTTGCTCCAGCTATGATGCTTCAGGGCACCTTGTGGCATTCACATTGCCTGTTACCAGCTTTAGAGAATTCAGGTTCTTCATATTGCTGAAATTATTAAACGGATGTTTAAATCTTCTTTTTTCCCTTTATTTGGTAGTGGCTTTGAGCAGAAGTTATCTGGCTGTTGTGCCTCCTTCAGTGAGCCCCAGGCAGTGCAAGTAGCCCAGGTGAGGCATTTTCAAGAAGGTGAGGGATGGTTTCAGAGCTGGTATTTTTGGGTGCTCTTTGCCTGCAGGAGAGTGTTCTCACTGGGAATTTGTAATCCTGCCTGTCCTGCTGGGACAAGGACTTCTCACCTCTTTGGTTTTTTTGTGAAACAGACAGATAGATGGAGTTTAGTGGATAAGGAACAATCCCATCTATGGAAACCCAAGCAGAACAGGTAACGGCACTGTTTGCAGTCTGTTTCTTGACAAATTATTTAAGTCAAAGTGTTTCTTTTTTACCTCACATTTACGAATTCACAATACATATTTCTCTGAGGATGGAAGAGACTGAAATGTTAACATTGTTAGCATTAGGACTGAATTTAGTGGCTAGCCTATAATCAAGGTACACAATCAATTGTAATATGCTGCCTCTGAGAGTCACATTTGTGAGCTCTGCATCAGGACCACCTTCCTCATCATGTGGCCAGATGTGTACTACTCATGTTTAGAGGTATTCACCAAGTCCCACCTCAATTGTTCCCCAGCCAGAGACAGGAAGGTCTGGGATACAGCTCGTATGAGGCAACCTAAAATGAATGCACATGCTCCATCATATGGCAGCACACGTTCTCAGGGAAGCAATGCTGGTGTTTTGATCAAAGAGTAGAAGCAGGCCTGCCTGCTCCTGTGCTGGGACAGGAGGGAACTTGCATTGCTTCAAGGCAACAGAAAATTGAGAAGCAGGACCAAAGGATTGCTGGCCAGGGAGCCCTGGCACACCATACCCACCCCACAGGCACCGGGATGCTATTTTCAGCCTCCATCCCCTGCAAGTTGGGATGCCCTTGTGACCCACATGGTAGAATTGTTTATCTTAATTTTCTTGCCCTTTTTTTCCCCCCTCAATGAAGCTTAAATAATCTCTACGTTTGCCACACTTCTCATGGGAACTGTGGGTATTTTCTTTAATTTTTTTTTTTTTTTCTCAGTTTGGAAAACTCCAAGATAAATTTAACAAGAAACTCCTTCCATAGTGCCCTCAGGATAAAAAGAAGAGAAGTGAGGTTTAAAAGTAAATGAAATATGACAGCTAAATCTTTAAAATCATAGAAACACTAATCTCTTAAATACAGTATCTCCAAATCACAGGAGTTCACTGATCGGAGCACTGTTTGTCCTTCTAGGTAGGAGAGATTCATTTTGAAAAGCTCCAGTGGTATTGTACTTAGTGGAAATAATTAAAATGATAACTGTAATCACTACAAAGAAATACTTACAATTTAATTAAAGGCAAGGAATCTTTGTCAGTGTCTAACTACCGCTCTCTATGGACGTGATTTTCAGAAGCATTGACATTTCAGAGGGAATAAAGTAATTTTGGTTTTTCTTTAAGTTTCCAATTCATGAGCAAGGCTGACAAGTGTATCGAGTCCTCAGAGGGGATTTTTAGGTCACCAAATCCAGTCCCTTCCTCCAGAAATCAAACACATTGTATAACCTTTTCTGTAGACACACACACCCAAAAATCAGTGCCAACTACATGTGTCCTTCAGCATCACTGGAGGAGATGCCTGCTCACAGGTGGCATTGCTGGGTCAAAGCCTGGCCAGTGCCACAGGAGAGGGAAGCTGAAGCTCAGGAAGCTTTACTCTGAAAATCCTCCTTGAAAGGTCTGAAACAAGTTGCCTTTCTCTGATTTTAAATGCCACGCTCAGCAGAGCAAACCAGAACAAGCAACACTCCTGCTCTCACCCATTATCATCTGCAGTGTTTGGCAAAAGATGATCAGCATCATTCCTATACAGAGGCCAATTGAGCATTAAACAAACTCAAGCTTTAGGGCTCTCTTTTTTTGCCAGATAACATCAGATATTAGCCACCATTTCTTGCCTCATCACACAAGGATGCCCCCCAGTAATCAGAATTTTAATTACACAAATTTGTCCTGGGGTATTTTCTTGCGTAACCACTGAAAGGCACGGGTGTGCTGAAATTGGGGCTGTAGTGGAAAAGTGTGTTACGGACAAAATACAGAGTCTGGATAAGGTTTTCAAACTCTCCAAAGTTCAGATGTGCCGAGATCTATGGTTTCATACCAGGGTTTTGAAGATCTGGTTTCGTGGCTCGCTTTTTACTCTGGAACCCTGGAAAGTGTTTTGGTAATTAGAGACATATGCATACATCTGCATATGCAGACATTAGCCCTGCACTGTATGAAAGGAGATGTTTATCTTGGCAGTTTGCAACACACTGGCTCTCTCCTTGGAAAGCTTGGTGGTGTCAGGGAAACCTGACAGAGCATCTGACCTGTGACCTTCAACTCCTGGCGGGGTAACTTCAAGCAGTTCAGAAGTCTGGTTCCTTCTGATAAACACTCCAGTTTGATAGCTTAATAACCCCCATCTGGGAAACCTGCAGCCTGAACCAGGCAACCACTTGGGTTCAGGCCCTCTCACAAGTTTCAGCTTTTTCCCATTCACTTCCAAACAGAACTAAAAAGAGCCTGATGCTATAAAGATAAAAATGACAGATAAACTCGGTTTTGTTGCAAGCAGAGCAGAGGCAGGGGTTTAATCTTTATCCAGGCATAGGGATCTTGCAAATCTCTCTAGAGGGCCTATGTTTCCACCTCTTCAAGGTAGAGTGGGTTTTTTTATGGATACGTGGACAGCAGCTACTTGGTTCTTAGCAGGGTAACCAACATCAGAACTTTACTTTGGATATTGAGATACTAAATCTTCTCTGATCTTTTCTGAACCTGTGTAAGGACGACAAGAGAGACCACCCATTTCACCTACTGCAAGTATGAAAGCACTCCTGTTCCCTTATCATAGAATCATAGAATTGGCTGGGTTGGAAGGGACCTCAGAGATCATCAAGTCCAACCCTTGATCCACTACCACTGCGGTTCCCAGCCCATGGCACTGAGTGCCACATCCAGTCTCTTTTTAAATATCTCCAGGGACAGAGAATCCACTACTTCCCTGGGCAGCCCATTCCAATGTCTGCTCAATGTCTGATTCCTTGCTTCAGCACATGCTGCCATGAAGAGACACTCTTTTATTTGTATGCCATAGGTGCATGCTGCACTGACTCCTCTCCTTTGACATGAAGCATCATACTAACTTACATGGATTTTTGCACAGATTTGAGTTACTATGGAAAGACATTAAATAGGGTTTGCTATGGCTGGAGCCAAGATGGTTCCAGTCCCTGAGGCACAGGAGGCTCACTAGCATCCCATATGAGCAGCTGACAGAATCCTGTGCTAGGAAAAGCTTGGAACAGAGCTGGACTCCAGGAAAACATGTGATGAGACACAAGCTTCAAGCCCTTCCCACTACAGAAAATTTAGTTCACGGATTAACTTTTCTTATTTTCTTCAGATTTTACTACCAAAGACAATATATGGATTAAATGAAGATCTCTAACAAGATAGTTATACATCATCAAAAGCCTGGAACCAAATTAGGATTAAAGGATAGATTCAAGGGATGAGGGGAGGAAAAGGCAGACACCAATGTTTAATAGAGATAAATATCTATGGAGGCAACTGAGGAGCAGAGCTGGTCACCTATTGTGCTGATAGAACTTGGTGAGTTTGGAATGCAGCATATTGTGGTACAGAGAAAAATCCCCTAGCTACCTTTCCTTTGCTATTTGCAATTTTTTACACTTTTAGTTTCCATTTCTCTCCTCTTCTCCTCCTCAAAGTGTTAGGCTCCTTCTCTTCCAGTAGTCTCACAAGCAAGAGTTATTTGGGTCTTAATATCTGTAGGAGGGATGTTACAGAAGTTGGAATTCCACAATTTGAAGAAATTTAAAGGGGTAAGGCTTCTAGTTTAGACACTGAGTCTCCCTGCTGAGAAGCCTGTTCCTGCATTCACTGCAGGGAGATTAAGCTCCTAAGCAAAGCACTTCCAGTGCCTGAAGCCAGATGATGCAAAGCCTCCCTCTTCCCCTTAGCACATCCTCTGTCCAGCACTCCACACCCCAACTTGAAAGGTCCCAAGGAAGACCTTCAGGTTGCATCCAAAGCCAAGACTTAGAGCAACACCGAGGCCTTGCCAACTTGAAATCTCTGATGGAAAGGCAGAGGGACTGCTGGAGATCACTCGGGGGCAAAGTTATGGGAAAAGCCTTTCAGTGATGCATCCCCTGATGCAGACACCTCAGCATCCCCAGTGCTGGAGCCAAGCAGAAAACACAACTCCCATCAACTCCAGCTCTTCTGCAGTAGAGCAGAGCTCACACAAAAAGAAGACAGCCTTGGGTTGCTTTTAATTTGTATAATATTCAACATGCCCTAGTTAGACACACTGCAGCATTAGGCAATTAGACATGCTGAAGTATCATTATTCTCCTGACTCTGAAACCCAGCATCCCATCTCCACTCCCCATCTCTCCCCTGAGTGGGGACCATTATCCTCATTTTTGCAACTCACAGAATAGCTGCCCCACAACCATAATTAGCCCACTGCTTGTTTATTTTAATAGCTGTATTTTCTAAACTAAAACTGGCATTCTTTTCTCAATAATCTTGATTATTGGCAAATTTTGCCCGGGATATTTCTTCCAATCATTTCCCCTCTACTTTTACATTTTTATTTTTGTGGGGAAAGGAAGGGGCTTATTTGAAGCTGAGATTGCCAAACTTCACTTCTGAGCTTAGGTCTACTACAGGATTATGGTGTTTTCATTTTCAAACATTCCTAATCTTTTGCAAAAAGCAGAAGGAAAAAGGCAGTTGGAGAAAAAGTATTTGCAGCTGCTGTTTTATAAAGCAACTCTATTATAAGTTTTACAGCTTTTTCCCAAGGCACTGAAACAATGCTTCCCCTGTGACCTTGAGTAAAATTAATATAATAGAAGGATCACCAATAGTAATGTATATACAGCCAAAAACTTGTAAAATATTTAACTGTTCAGAAACTTTGCCAGAGAGACAGCATGTGTAAAATGCACAATACGTAGCAAAATATTGTGAACTGCAGCATGTACAGAATAATTGAGGATGGGCACTGGAAAACTTTTTTTAAATGTTATTTTAAAGGATGTGATTAGGAGTAGATGGTAACCCATATTCATGCCAGCAGATCTGGTCATGTCACCATGCAATCCTATTTATTTACAATATCAGATAATGTTGGAGAGACTTCAATTGCTTAAAATTGCTTTCTGGAACTACTTTTTGCCTAAGTCTACACTGGATTCGTTGCCATTAATCCTGCTGTGTATTTCCCAAATGGCAAGCAAGAGACACTTATTTTGAAAAATGCCTAAAAATGACACTGCTTTAACATCCATCATCTTGCTCCTTTCTAGCCCTAAGAAGCTCTTGTGCAGTCTTTTGGGAGGCTTAGAATAACTATTGCTAATAGTAGAAATATCCTTTTTTTAGATCAATATGCTTGTGACACAGCTTCCTAAATCTAATTTGTCCCTAAATATTATTTTTTTTTTCATCAGCCATTTCTGGTATTTAGAGAAGCAGGTAAGAGAAAGAAAATACCCAGGCTACAATTTCTTAGCTGGCTACCTAAGTTCTTTTCTGAAGATTTTTCTACTAAAATCTGAGGATTTTATTACTGTAAAGGCAACAGTAAAGCAAGTAAAAAGAAACTGTAAGCATAATTTATCACAAGAAGTTTTCTAAGCCAGATACTGGAATCCACGGAGCACCAAAACAGCAAAGTAACAGGCTACAAAATTTAGCATCTTTTCCTATTCATTGAATAACATTAACTAGCAACTCCCTCATGCTGGGGTGAGCAGAGTCTTTGCAAATCTTTTCTGAAACTACCTATGTATTCAGGCTCTGTCACTTCTCAAAATCCCTCTTCCTAAAGTTAGACAGAAGTTCCCAAGTTGCCAGAAAGAGTGTGAAGAGGAGTTTAGCACACCCAGCCCAAACAACTGGAGATGCCTTCTCAGGATACTTTAAAATAAAAATAATAAAAAAAAAAAATACAGGAGTGAGTTAAACTGTGGATTTATTTGGAAACTTCAGAGCTCTCCTGTCTCAAGGGAGACAAAGTATTTCATGCTTTCTGTAGAGCTCAGGAAGTTGGATCTTCTCAGGCAAAAGCTGGTCAGTGTGCCACAGCTGAGCTCAAACCTTATTTCTTTATTCTGCCCACCCGGGCAAGACACAGGAGTACTGGGAACTGAAATCTGCAGGAATTTCTTCTCCAAGCTGAACGATTGTGTTGCTCTGAAGATCTGTTCCATTTTTGCTAACACTTTCTTTTGAAAATAAAGGGTTTTTTCTTTATGACTTTTAACAGAGTCATATTTGAGCAGAGATCTGGCCTCCAAATAAAGCCCATAAAAAAATAAATAAAAAAAAATCTCTAACCATGGACTAGAATGGCAAACCTCAGAAAACTACAGCACTTAGTTAAACCCTCCCCCCCCCAAAAAAAAAAAAAATTCCTGTGCACTACCATTGCAAATACCCCAATGGCACCAGGGTTACACAGCAGCTTCTGGGTCACCCCCAGTTCCTGGGAGCTCAGCAGAGTGCTGCCACGTCCAGTTTCTCAAGGGTGGGGAAGCAGACAGCCCCAAGAGGCAGTCTAGCAGGCTCTCATGGCATCTGTGCTCTTATTTCTCCTATGTGGACTTCCTGCAGCAAAAGGGAACAGGATGTTCATCCTTAGTTGGCCACCATCTGTAGTTAAAACATCAGATGGCAATGAAATAGGAAAAGGGAGATGCTATTCCCTTCCAGCACTATTTTTCAACAAGATGGGAGGGATGTTCAAGACATGAAATGAAAGATGGCAACCATGGCAGAGTGAAATTTAAGTCTACAGATTCAGGTGGCCAAACGTAGCCAAAACTCTTAGGTGGACAGTCTCAGGGATGCTCTAGGGCCTGTCCTTAAACACTCCTGGAGAATCAGATACCAGAAAAAGCTGTATTTGTAGGCATATATAAAGCAGACATTGAGGCAGAATACTTTTATACTAGACATATCCCAGAATAAAATATGCAAGCAAGGAAGAAATATTATTGAGAGAAACTCAGTGAATCACACTGAAACACCATTTTGAAGTTCCCCACCACTGAGGATCATAAAAAACAACTTCTCGTGCCCAACAAGTACAGATTTATTTTTTTTCTTAAAGATGACAGTAGCCAGTCCACACCATCATTTAGTTGCCAAAGGGGTTTAGTAACACAGTGTAACTTTGGGACTATTTCACATATTGGAAAAGACAGGACAAGCCTACAGAAAATACAGACTGTTGTACATTTTACCCACAGCCCAATATTACCTGTGACTGTGACATGACTGGATGATGCATGTGATCATGCACTAATATTAACAGAACTCTTCAGCTCCAAAATGAACCAGCAGGAAGACAACCAAGCACCCAGCAGCTTGAGCCCCATGTTCTCCCAATGCTATGCCAGCATCTCAGCTCTAGACTTCACTGTGCCCTCTTGGCATAAGGAGGGAGGACTGAGATGTCATTAATCATCTTCTGGCCTCCTCCTCCCTGCATCTACCAAGTTGCTGCAAGGCTGCAGCTGTGGATTCACCTTTCCATCAGCAGGAACCCACTGGCTTCCAAAGCCCCATCTCCTGCACCAACCACCATGACCAAGACCAATGCTTTCTGAGAGCAGCCCTACCCTTACCAGCACTCCATGTGCCCTGCCAACCCAAAAAGTCCATTATAAGCTGGATAGCAAACCTTACCTGAGCTATCCAAAGCCGATAACTTGAGGGAAATGCTATTTTTCCCTTCCATTTTTTTCTTCTAGCCTGCTTGGGTTGCTCCTTTCTCTGAAGGGGAAACTAACGTGGTGGCTGACTTGAGCCCCAGGACCCACAGTCTGCCCCCAGAGGAGGTGATGCCCACAGTTTCAGGAGCAAACTGGAGACCTGCCTGCTTGTGTGCCCATCCCTGCCTCCCAGGGGCTTTTCCCTCTGCTCTCACAGCAGAGGGAGGATCAGCCCTTGCTTTCTATCCTTGGGAGATGAAGCCTTAAGGACTGACTGTTGTGTTGCATTACTGAAAATCTCATCTTTCTGACTGACCCGCTAACCTGTTCCTGCTTTCACCTTCCAGAAAGGTTTCTGTGCCCCTCCCTCTGCATCTTCTGTGTCCCAGTGCTCTGCAGCCACCCGATAGCATTGATGCCCTCTGATGAGGACAACCTCTTCCTTTGCCTGGCTTTGAGGCAGGCTCTGGGACTCAGCAGAAGCTCCTGGACAAATAAACACAGTGGGCCAGATCTGCCTTTAAACAAGCATCCCTCTTTGGCACCCTTCTGGCAACACCAAGGGAGTCCTGATGTGACTGTACATGTGGCTTGATGGTATTTTTGCAGTGGCAGGAAGATGGCAAGTAGCCTCAGCATTAATGAAATCAGGCCCAGTAAGGACAGAAATGCAGCAATGGTATTTCTGTGGGAACTTTCCCAAGAGTCATCTCCCACTGAAACTCTACTCGACACTGATGCTCACTCTGCTGGTCACATGTGGCTAAAAAAAAAAAAAAAAAAAAAAGAAAAAAAAAGAAAAAGAGAATAAAGGTGGCTCCACTTCCAGCTCCACAAAGGATATGAGCAAGCTGTGTATGCTTCTGCAGCCCATGTCAGTCAGTAAAATTAGTTCCTTACAGCCCTCTCCCTTGAAGAACTCTCTCTAGCTACACACCAGGCTGCACAGGGCTCTGTTAGGAGGATGGTGAGAAAAACTCTTGGCTCATCAGTTCTGCCATTGGCAGGGCCCTTCCCATAGGTGGTCACCTCCAAGAGAGAGCAGCAGTGTACAGGCTGCAAGAGCTATGTGGAGGCATAGTGGGCACTCCTCAAATTATTAAAATATATACACACACACGTAGTGTTTCCTTTTTGTTATGACTTTCTGATGAACTTTTTCAAGTCAAGCACAGGAATAAAATATCTGCACACTGGTAATTATTTCTAATTACAGATTCATGGCTCTGTTTCACATGCTGGCTTGTGTTTGAGCTTTAAGATGAAAGTAAACAGTCCAAGGTTAACCTGAGGAGAATCTAGGTATGCAAAGCTTTTGTTAATTCTGCCTACAGGGAAAAAAGTAGGCTGCTTCTCTTCAAACCTTTAAAATAATGTTTCATACCATAATGAAGCAATAGAATAGTAACAGAATAAGTAACTTCATAACAGAATGAAGTGATTGATTGTTTGAGAAGGGCAAGAGGGGCTAATTTTCCAGAAATAGCCAATACTGTCTGTGGTGTCTATGCTGAAGATTGTATACTCACAAGCCTTTTATAGCATTGCTGCCAGTCCATGCAAATTCCTTTGCTAACTGTTTATTAGAAACATTCCCAGTTATCTTTTTAACCTCTGTCTCTGTGCCCACTTTAAAGAGGGAAGGGGACTGAAAACACAGAGATCCAGGAGCACTTCTATGAAATTTAAACCTACGATGCTCCAAAGATACATCAGTTTTGGACATTGTTAACATTGTTTTCCCTCAAATTACAAGTGCTTTTCAAAAAAAACCAAATATAAAATTAGGGAAAAGCCTCCTGAAAGGGTTAAATTTTTCCCTTACAGCTTCTCTAAGCGGAACTGATATTCTTAGTCTGACTTAAGGATATGGAATAGAAAGGCTGCCAACATCTGTTGTGGTCAGAGACAGATAAAAGAGACTAATTCAGAGCTGGAAGAACCCATGTACAGCATTCTGGGTTGTGTTACCCTTTTCATAAAAGCACGCAAGTGTATTTGATAGTATGGAAGATAGACACTCACCTAAACTTCACTTTAGGGACCTAGGGCTTTCCCAGGTATGTAGGTACCTCACCATCACACAGAGGCAAGAGAGAAAGAGAGCACAAGATGAAACATTTAACTTCTAACTGGGGAATTTCAGGCTGATAATATTTCAGAAACACAGAGGATGTAACCAAGTTGCTATATAATGGGAATGAAGAAAAGAAAGAGGTTATTTGTGAGCAATATTGATTTAGCCTGCCAGCCATGGAAAAGTTAGAACAAATTAAGATGCTGATGAACTTTGGATGTGGGTTAGCCCCAACTAGCAAGGCACTCTGAGCAAGAGTACCCATAAAGACTTGAAGTTAATGTAATGTGATTTACATTCACACCCTAATTCAGTTATTAAACATACTGCATGTAGACAAGCCTTCAAATTACTGCAATCAGCAACTATTTCCAAGGCAGGCATTTGCATTATGACAGTATATAATAGGCATACAACCAAAACCAGGTCAAAAATCTACAGCCTGCAAAGCTGTTGCAGCCATTTATATTCACTTTTAGGAGGACTGATCTCACTTGGGGAAGGGAGCATCAATATATGAAGTTAATTTCAAACAACAGCTATTTTATTACAGGAAAGGAACGTTTTGCAGGCAGGCAGCTTAATTACACTACAAGACTGAAGTGACAGCAAATGTTTAGTGTCTAGATGGCTTTTTCTCCTTATTCCAAAGAAGTACCAGTGGAGTCAGCAGAAACTCTGCCCAAGCAAGGTCAACCAGCCTGCCTCTTTTGTTGGAGAAAGTGTTATACCTCATCTTTTGTTTGCATCAGCAGACAAAATCCATGTATGGAACTCAAGCTCCCTGGCAGTGGGACCATGGTGTGCACTGCTGCCAAGGGCAGAGGAGAGAAGTGGTCACGGGGACTGGGGACAGTTGTCCAGCTCCTGGGAAGGGGAGAGCTGGAGAAGTCCTGCCTTTATTTCTTCTCCCAGGAGGTGCTCCAGTCCTTACCCCAACGGATGACCGAGCTGAGCAGTATTTCTCCCTATCTCTTACACCATGCCATAGCCCTAAAAAATCACATTTTTTTTTCTGCAGAGGTGCAGAGCATTGCTGGCAGGTATCAGCTACCACCACCCAGTTTAAAAAAAATCCACTTTGCACTTCTTGGTCTTCTTAGGTTGGAAAGCCTCACCAACAACCATTTCTCACTTGATATAGTTTGGTTGCAAGGGATCTACAACAACCACATAGCCCAACTGCTTGACTGCCTCAGGGCTGCCCAGAAGTTAAAGCACACCACCAAGAGTTCTCCAAGTGTCTCTTAAACACTGAAGCAAGCACTGACCACCTCCCTAGGAAGCCTGTTCCAGCGTCTGACCACCCTCTTGGTAAAAAAATGCTTCCTAACATCATGAGGAGAGGTAATGTCCTTGACAGTTTTATCAGATTTTGTAGTGCTGGTTTGCACCACATTGGATCAATAATCAGGGATTCTTAACACGGGCACCAGGTTCTTCTCAGACACTGGTAATTGTCCATGCCTTTCACAGAGCAGGTGTAAATCTAGAAACTGGCTTCTCCAACTCACCCCCCCATTGCCAAACTTTCAATTAAAACTGATTCTTTCCACTCAGTACTCTGCTTATGTATTAAATATACAACACTATTAAATCATATTTATTGAGGTTTTACCACTATTAGAGACATATTTTGCAACATTAAAAGCTTCCAAATATGGTTTTAATTATTTATAAGTATTTATTTTGTCATACTGGGTTTTTGGTTTTCTGTTGCGAGTATAAATATGTTTTGAATAAGTGATCTTTACTTTAGATGCATGGAAATCAATTATTTAAAACACATTTTGAGGTTTAAACAACTAGACTATGTCTACCTCTTCCTTAATCTCAGGCTGCATACATCAAAAACCAAGATGCATGCTGCCACTTAAAGACAACTTGTTACAGCTACATGAAGTATCTCATGAAGCTCTTAGATCCCACTGCATGTCTCCCAGCTGTTAAATAATATGCCCAGGAGGCTAATAGCTCTCTTTGGCAAAATGCCACTATTATTTTGCCATCCAAAACTCACCAGCCTCTAGATCCCTGTGTCTGTGACTGCCATGGCAGCTCCCTGCAAAGAAGCAGGGTTTGGGCAAGGAATGGGAGGCTTTCATACACCCCACACAAGTTCTTCATGTCCCTCAGTCCAAAATAGACTTATCTGGAGCCAATTTACTGAGTGTAATTTAAACCAGAGCCTTGCTGGAATGACTTGCACTCTCACGGCTCCTCAGATGTGTATCCAATGGGGAACTGTCACTCTGGAGGAGTTTTCATACAGAGGTCCAAGTACAGAATCCAGGACCCAGAGACACCATGTGGCTTTTTACCTCTCATTGGGAGAAGCCAACAGCTCAGCAGCTGGGCTGCACACATCCATGGGGCCTTGCAACAGGTCCAACAGGGGCTATTTTCTTATGATTTGACAGTGTCCTGCAACCACGAAAGGTGGCAAGAGGTTCTAAGGAGGTTTTCAGCTTGTTGGGATTTTGAACTGGGCTGTTATTTCAGGACAGATCTGAACCTCAGAGATTCTGAGCACCAACTCCACTTACCAGAAGAAAGGCACAAGGAATATACAATTTTCTTCAGAATCTGTAAGGCCTTGGTTGATTTTCACAATGCTCATGAGCATGAAATTCCAAAGGCACTATATAATACTCCTCTGTATAGACTGGGCATGAGATACAGAGAACCTGAATCACCATTTATGAAGCAAAAACAGTGACCAAGGAGTATCTGCTGCATGTGAAGGGGCAGAGCTTTGTAAACCATAGACTGAAGGTAAATCTCTGTCTGAAGGTAAATCTGCTCCCTGCAACCCAGCAGACACCAGGATTTCAGCCAACCAGTGCCCACAGCAGAAGCAGCCCAGGCTAGGCAGCATAAAGCTCAGCAGGTCACCTCTCTGGAAACACAGAGAGACTCACAAGAATTTTGAGAATTTAATTTTTTTGCAATTATAACGCCCAGAAGTCCTTAAATAAAAGTAACATTGTTTCCTTTTTCTTCCCAATCTTCAGAGCAGCTTTTGTGCATTTCACTGCCAAGCTTTCTGGATCTTAAAATACAAAAATGTGATTATATTCACCTGCAAGTACACCTTAGACCATAACATCACTGTGCCAACAAAAGGAGATTTTTAGCAGCCTTGCACCACCACTGTGTCCTCACTATGCCCATTTTTCAACAGGGAGGAGAAGCCTAATGTCACACAGACAGTCAGTAACCACAGTGATGAGCATAAATCTGCCATGTCCTGGATCACCACTCTTAATTCCTAGAGCTGAAGTATTTTTTTTTCCTTATTATTTTTTCTTTTTTTGCAAACCCTCAGCCACAGAGTGGTCTCACCAGCTTTGGTATTTACCAGTGATAACGCTCTATTAAATCCTCACAGGCAGAAAAACAGGGCAATGACCCCAATACCAGGGAAAACCTAGACACTGACCACACAGGTGACTGTGACAGTGACACAGCCCCACCTGTGCCCCACAAGTGAAGAAAAGCAACAGCAAGACCAGCATAGAGGTCCCAAACCTCCTGTGCCACCTCCATCACCTTCCTGGAGCTGGAGGCACAAGCACAACCCATCTCAGCTTGCTGAATTTTAGTTAGTGCTGCACTTATGTATCTGCTCATGTCAATGGGCACTGAGGAAAAGAACAACACAACCAAGCCCCCAGCTCATGATAAACCTCTGCCACATATACTGGCATCCTGCCCCAGGGTTGCCAACCACAACCTGCCAAAATTGCCTGCTAGACAGGAGCAGCCATCCCTCCTCTCCATCATCATGATGCCAACCATGAGACTTGCACTGAATTGCATCTTTTACACCTCAGCAGCCAAGGAGCAGGGCTACTGATTCCTTACTTCAGCATCTCACTGGTCAGGAGTTCACAGATGCTTGTCCACGCTGGGTCTTGCTGTGCCAGAGGGACATGTCAGCCACAAGCTTTAGACACAGCTTGAAATCCTTTTCTGAACCCAGAGAGATCCACGTTTCAGATTTAAAAATGCCTAGTGCTTTACTGATTCAGACACAAAAGCACCAAAAAACACCACCAGAGGAAGCCTGGAGGATACCAAGGAGAAAGGACAAGGCTGGATTCATTATTATTTTAACAACAGCCCACTCTTCCAAGCTAGTTGATACTTCTGAAGTCTGTTTTGAGTGGTAGAAACATTTCTAAGCTATTAAATTGGTGTAAGTATTTACTCTGAATAATATTTTGTGATTCAGCTGCCAGATCTCTTTTATCTGCAGCAATTTCTGGTTAGTAGGTGTCATTTGCACCTTGCTTCACATATATTTAAGATTTTATGGATTAGCTGTATGTGTCCCAGCTTTCTAGCAGTGTTCCAAGACTCTTAGAGGAGCTGATTCCACTGTGGGACACAATAGGCTACAATATCAAATACATCTCAGGCAACAAATACATATTTTGGCTTTATCCCTCACAAAGTATCAAAGGTGTATAAACTATTAGGAAGCTGGGCTTTAGGAAAACAGTAAATATTGTTGTTTTCATAAGACCACACATTGTAAAATGCGAGACAGCAACGGAGAACATGCCTACAGCTTTCTAGGAATTGTCAGCATTTTAAAGAAATCAAAGAAAGGAATGCCTTTTCCTTCTCCAGCCCTCACATCCAGGGATTTTAAAGGCCTTTTTACGGCCTGCTTCCAACGGCACCTCTGCCTGGCACCAAGCACTCACAAAAGAGAAGAAATCAGTCTCAAAATGCTTATAGCTTAAAACCAAGCAAAAAGTTACTTCAGAAAAAAACATTATGTGAGATAAATAAAAATTATACTCCAATTTAGAAGATGAATAAGACCTCTGCCCGACGTCTAACGAACATTCACAAGGCCCGCAAAAAAAGCGCAGGCTCAAGCAAGGACGAGGATTGCCACAAGTCAGAAAACACAGAGAGCTTGTCTCTGGTATTCAACCACACACCTCAACAACAGCAAAAAAAAAATATTTCTAGTAGTAACAGCTTTCTACTAGCTTAGATATCTCTTACCCCTTTCCTCCTTGAAAGCCTCAACTTTCTCCGTGGTGCAATAGGGCATGCAGCAGCCTCTGCCCACAGCCCAGCTGGGCAGATGGGAGTCCCCTTCCCTCCCCAGCCCCTCAGCCCTTTATAGTTTGTTTTTCCACCTGGTGTGAGACACAGCTGGGATCAATCTTCCAGAATTGCTCCACCCAAAACACAAAGTTCTGTAAGTCCCCCAGGCCTCATGGCTGCCAGAGTGGGACCAGGACCTGATCTATCTCCCATTGCAGCAGTAATTTTGTCTGTTTTCTAGAGCAAGTCCTGTAAAAGGGTGGTGAGCTGCTTGCAAAGTTCCTGCAGAAACTTTCACAGTCTTCTGCAAGAACAAGCTACTCCCTCTCCTCCATCAGAAACATCTTCCCAGTGATGTGCTGCTCACAGTCCAAATGGTACTGGTACTTTGTTGACACAGACCTTTCACAAGCAAAAAACCATCACAAAAAGTGGAGAGCTGTCAGATGATGGGGAAGTGCCAACATTTCCCCATGGCAAGAGAAAAAGCTATCATCAGCAGCCCGAAAAGAAAAGGATTGATTTTTGTTTATGATACTTGAATGTGAGAGCAAACTGGGCCACCCATTTAGAGCTGGATCCTGCTCCCTGACTGCACAGCTATTTTTAACTTCTCTGTTTTTATAACAAGCCTGGCTATGAACTTTATGCTACAGTTCCTTGTACAAAGAGAATTCACAGACTTTCAGCAAGACTGACGTATTTTAGATTAGATGGCAATTTTATTTGAAAAGTAACAACAAAAAAAAGTGGCTTCTCTCACTTGGCAGATCTGTGTCTTGTGTGTATTTGATTGTAATTTATTCAGGCTGGTGATGAAATACTTTCTCCTCATTTTCACCCAGCCCTGCAGAACTGGTGGAGCTCAGAAAGAGAAGAGGACCCAGGTCTCAGGGCTTCCCAGAGCACATCTGTGTGAATCTTGAAGGGTTCATGTTCATTTCTTTTTCTTTTTTTTTTTTTAATTTGACTGGAATTTCCATAGGTAGTATGTGCAGGAGGATCTGCCCTACAGCTGCCCAACTACTGTATGTCCAGATGCATGTACCACAAGATTAGTCAGCTGGCAGTAGGTAAAACATCATAAGATTCATTAAGATGTTAAATCTATGAGATTCTCCCATAAACCCTCTACCTCCAATAGCGAGGGCTTTGAGCAAAAGCTGTGAGATTTATGACAAAAATTACCAGGTGTATAAAAATGCCAGAGAGGTTAAGCAAAAGCCTTACAAGAGGTGAGCAAGGGTGTATTTTTGGGGCCCATCAGCACAACCACCAGCTTCACCTCCTCCTTCCATTGAGTCCCAGAGCAAGCAAACAGGTCCCACAGGTCATCGTGTGGACTGACTGCCACACGTCACCTCAGGTGTTGCTTGTAAGAAAAACTGTAAGCAGTGGTCAGTCTAACCCCAACTTTTAGAAGTGTTCCTGCAAAAAGGGATATAGAGAGGACAGAGGAGAAGGGATGCTCCCTGTCCAGGGACATGTGGGACAGCTTGGGCTTGAAGACAAGCAGTGCTCCTACAACTCATGTTACAGACATTTATTTGATGGTATTTGCAAGGGTTTTCCTCAAAGTGGATGACCAGGTGAACAACACAGATGACACACACTCAGCTGCAAAATGGATTCCTCCCCGGTGGCTCCCTCCAGAGTCGAGCTTTCAGCTTCCTGAAATTTAGGGAAAAGTTTAATTTGAGGGAAGGTGGAGGTGTGGGTGATTTGTTTCTTTTAATTTCTGCATAATTTCAGTAGATTCCATCAGATAGAAAACTTTAGAAATCAAGCAGCCAAATATATAAATAGAATGAGAGAAAAAAGAAAAAAAAAAATTGATGTCACCCTCAAGCAGTTCCATCAAGGGATGACATTTTAAATCACATCATGTCTCACACCCATTTCTTAGTGCAAAATAAATCACTTGAACAGAGTGCAAGCCAATTTTTACTTTAAAAAATGTTGTGTCCTAAGGCTCTCTTCTTGAACTTCAAAAGCATACTTCATAATTACTCTACCTATCAAAGGAAACTCAATATTTCACCTCCAACCTCCCTCCGCTTGTGTTATAATTTTTTAATTGTTAATAAATTATATTTATTTCAAACTGGTTATTCTCTCCTGAAATTACGTATTTCAAATGAGTATGCAAACTTATTTTAAATTAAGATATTTACCTTAAAATTATATTTCAGTAATTGTTTATGACGTTTCTTCCCTGTTAATTCTTAGATTTCAAACTTGGGTCACCCCACTTAATTCTATTGGATGCTATTGTCTCAATTTAGGAGTTATTTATTCCATACACCTTGAGATGTAAAGCAAATACTTTTCCTTTTTTGGCACATTTATATGTTTTTGTTTGGAGGCATCACTGTGCACTGCATGGGCTTTTATCATTGCAAGCTTAAGACATGGGAGGAAAATTTGGAGGTCTTATTTGCAATCTAAAATCTGCTCTTACATTTACCTGCAGGCACTGTTAAAAAATATACCACATCATTTTTCTCAGCAGGGATACATCATTTTCTTTAGCTAGCAGGTATTTGACCTAATGGCCAGTCCTTGGAAATGCATTCAGGAAGGCCAAGCACAGCAGGCTTCAGGTGTGGTATTTCCTGTAAAATCAGGGCTCCTGTGTATCTCCAGGTCTGATAACAAAAGCATCATTTCTCAGAGTCAGCATTTAAAAGATCTTACGGGTTTTTCAAACCTGGTCACATGCTTAAATGGGTGAATAACTATTGCAACAATTCTTCTACTATGGTAAAAAAAAAAGTCAGTACGCCAGTGCCAGTCTGACATAAATCAATGCTCTTAAAAACTCCAGCATGCAGAAATTACCCTCATAGCAGGACCAACCAAAATAGGTTGAAAAGTCTTGTGCTTAAGAGTGGCCTGAACTGAGAAACAGGCAGAGAAGTTCACACCAAAGCAATGCTCAGCTGGATTCTGAGGATCTCAGAGTGGATCAAGGCACACCAGAGCACGCTGAAAGAAAAAAAACACATCCAGTTGGTGAACTCAACTACGTAGCTGAACAAACAATTCCCCTGTTGAAAGGAAAATCTTCCCAGAGATGCTTTTGGGATTCCTGGGCCGCATACAAGAAAGAAAAACAAAGCAGAGATTGTCCCTGGAGTGGATGTTGTGAATGTTACATTAAAACCAGTCTCTACAGGATGCTACTCAGTGCCAGGTGGGTACTCCTTAGTCTGCAGGATGTTTTCTTAATTAAAAAAGAGCACTGGCACTGTCTCACCATCCCAGTAAACTACAAAGCCACATACAAAATAATTTTTTTCCAAAACATCAGCAGACAACTGCAAATTGCCCATGTTAGGAGAAGTCTGGCTATCAAAGGTGTGAGCCAATTGGCCTGTATCTCAGGTTGCTGCTCCATAAATCTGCCACATTTTGTCATCTTGCCCTCATTACTCTTTATGCACAACAGTCTTCCTGTCGGAAAGAAATCTGGGTTTTGCTCTTCCTGCAGCCAAACTCTGTGCTCACAGTCAAATCCACATAGTCAACAGATTTTTGTGAGTCCTGATGACACCCATCACTGGTAGATCACAAGAGAACTAAATCACAGGAAGATGGAAGAAGTACAAGCACACCAAAGAAGAATAGTTTCAGACTAAATTCACAGCCTTGCATAAATCTCATAGGACACGCTCCCAAGTCCCAGCTCATCAAGATGAAAACGTAGCTCCTAATTCTTCCCATCTGTTTCAAACAAAATGTCATGAATGAAAGATGGCTCTTCTTCCCAGTTGTTCCCTTCCAGCACAACCCACCCAGCTCTGGATTAACCCACTTCATTCTAGTTCCATCCCCTCCACGTGGTCAAAAGCAAAGCAGGGAGCTGCACCAACAGAGACATTGGACTCTTTGTGTGAGGTAAAAGGCAGCACGTGCTGGAAAACTCAGATGTCAAAACACGTTTTTCTCCAGCAAAATGAGAGAGGAGGGGCCGCGTGGAGCGAGGCAGCGGAGTTTCCCTCTTTTATGTCGCGAGAGCTTTCAAAAAAAGAAGTGTCTTTCAAAGAACACTGAGGCATGTGTAGCTTTTCCAAATGTTCTCATTATTTCTGATCGTTGTCTTCATTGAAGGAGCAACGTGCTTTCTCTTGAGTCTGGCATAGCCACTGGCTGAAGCAACAGATGTGCCACACTGACAGTCCTGAAGAAGGAAAACACATCTGTCTGCAGTAGCTTTTTTAGACTCTGAGGACCGAGTGTGTAAGCCTGTGGGAACTTCACAGGCACTTGAAGTCCTAATTTATTCATTGGTGATTTATTTACATACCCTTATGTGAGAGCTTTGGTGATACGCAGCAATGTACATAGAAAAGTTTTAGCATATAAATTACATTTGTTCCCCATTTTGAGATAGAAAGCAAAAATTATTTTTAAAAAATTTAAAAAGGAGGCTTTATGTCTCTGTGAAGAGTCACGTCATTAGGTACTTGCATATTGAGGCAGGCATCAGGCGTTTTATAGTGTACACAATTGGCACACCTGGGAAAATGCATACACTGCCAGCTAAAATGCCTAATCTCTTCTTTAGCACATTTGTGGTTTAATTACAAAACCTAGTGAACAATTAAAATTCAGGTCAGCACACAGCAGCAATACCAGCCTTTGATGTGGGGTCAGTCTTGGTCACAGTCCTGTACTCATTACATAGGTTAATCAACTTAGTGGAATAAATACGACAGGACCAACCAAATTTCTATGTAATTACCATCGCTCTGAGAGCACTGGCAGCAGTGCTGGTTTATTTGTTTGATACGTGAGTGTTATTTCTTCTAAACAAAACACAGATCTGGAGCCGGTAGCCTGAAGCAGACTCTTCCTTCCAGGAGCAGCCCCTCTCCTTGCTGCTGCCCATCCCACCTGCAGGCAGGTGTGCAGGGTGTGCACCCCCCCCCTGCACCCCTGCAAGCACAGCCCCACACACAACAGTCTCAGCAGTGGATTTGTACAAGTGATTAGTGCTGGTCCAGCAGCATTCCACAGCCCACGGGTGATTATGCTCTGAGCTGGCTCCCAAAGCCACCCTACAGCCCCCGTTGCAGTGCTCCTCTGCCAGGTACTGCACCCATCTCTTCTTGTCTCGGGAGGAGAAGGACATCTGTGTGGCAGTGGCACTGAAATGGGCTGGGGATAAATGGCAATATATATGTTTGTGACTGTCCCAGCCATCTGCACCCCTTAGTCCAGCACAAGAGACCGACGTTTTTTTTTTGTCCAAGCAAATTTCTGGGCACTCTTCAAACAGGAACCACTCAACAGAAATGGATTTTTGCTACAGCCAGATCAAATATTGCTTCCTTTTGCACAGATGTTGATGACCCTTCACCCCCAAATACAGGAAACCCATCACAAGCCTCAGCCAGTCATATTCCATCCATCTTGAGGGATGTAGCTAAGGGCAAAATGTCGAAACCCTCTGCACTGGAAAAGAGAGATTCCTGCTGGGTTTTGGGCAGGATGCACAGTGCTTGCTTCCCACCCCAAAAGCCAGGAGTTATCAGACTGTTCAGCCTGGGATTTTCGCAATAGGCACCCAATTCCCCCTGAAAGGAGAGTGACAGCTAGGAGGTTTGAGCTGGGATTTTTGCAACACTCACCAAACTCCCAGGGAAATTCAGTGAGAGCTGAAGAGTTTTGATCCCTCACATGAAAGTTGATAGCAAATTAATATGCATTTCAGTGGGGGTAGGAGCAGGTCTGGGTGCCACACTCCCATAAGCTCTTTTGAAAATCACAGCCTTAAATGGTAATATTCTGATGTTCCAAATACATGGGGTTAGGTAATTTTTTCTAATTCTTAAAAACGTATTAGTCATAATTTTCTTCTGCCTTTCCACTCCTGTGAGATAAAAGGACCCTGGCTTTACAAGCAGCCAGATTTACCCAAATAGCCCCAGAGAAATTTAGAACTATTTTCTACAGTATTTCCAAATTATTTCCTTTTGGTTGGTTTGTTTGTTTGTTGGGGGGGGGTTTGTTTTGGTTTTCCTTTTGTAAAATGTGTGTAGGACTGTGGGCCCTGTCCTGGCCAAACATTTGTCTGGGCTGACATCTGTGTGTGTGTGTTCCATGGCTGTCACCTGAGCCCAACTGATCCCCTTTGTGGCATCCTCTCTCGGATGGATGGGAGGCTGGAGGTGACAAGTAACCATGGGAAGGGGCTGCAGAAACATGCTGGAGAGTACACACTGCCATAAAATACGTGACAACACGAGGAGAGTGTGGTGGGGCACTGGCCTGCTGGGCTTTCATTAGGGTGTGTTGAAATATTAAAATAGGACAATAAAGAAGAAAATGGTTTCTTGCAATAAACCACAGGCTGTCCCTTTTAAAACAAAATCTTAATTGCTACAGAGGCAAGGTCTGGGTCTTCTCCTGCTTGTTTCTTGGTGTCTGTAGCAACAGCCTCTTTGTGGACTATTGGAATAACAATAAATAACAGGAGCCCCGAAGTGCTGTGACAGTGTTAATGCTGGGTTAACAGGGGCTGATGAAGAGATCTTTACTGCTTATTTTCTCTTTGAGTCCCAGTCCCTACAACACTCTGCTCTCTCATTTTCCCCTCCCACTGCATTTAAACGAACAAACCAGGTTTTCTTTATGTCATCTCCATCCATCCCAAGAGCTTTGATCACCAGAGGGAACATGCCAGAGCTGGCAGTGTTCTCATTCTGGGGGAAACGTTGATATTTTGAACTTATTTTTGCTGTGCATCTGAATGACAGCAAGCAATTGTTTTAGTTTTCCAAGGAAAAAAAAACAACCCAACACTCTGGTCAGAATGGCTTATTTTGCTTACCATTAAGGTATCATTTATAGTTTGACTTATTTTATTTTTTAAGATGACTTTTTAACTGCTTCCTTAAAAAAAAAATAAATAATGAAAAGTAATCCTTAAAAAAAAAAAAATTTGCTTGGAAACCAACCACTGAAGCTGCTTGTTGTGACAGCAATCAAAAAGGCCATACTAATATCTTGCTTTCCTATTTTCAATAAAAGTCACTGAAACAATTGAAACCTCGCTAAATGTTCCCTTTCAAAAATCAAAATAGCATTTTTGGCTGGAAAACATACTGAATTCTTTTTAATGGACTAGTTGAAGCTACCAGGGGCAAGCAGAATGTTATCTTGCTATTTCTCACCTCCCTGACACCGAGTTTTCCTGACAACTATTCTGTGGGGTTCAGCTGGGTCACCACGGAAATGGGGGAACAGAAAGTGTGTTACAACCCTCCTGAAAGGAGTTAGTAGAGCACCACTACCCCGTTAGGGACTGTGTAAATATCTATCTATAGCAGCCTGGGCAGTGCCAGTCACCAGGGCCATACCCATCACCACTCACAGCAGCAGAACTGGTTCCATCCTAATCATTTTCCTTTATCTCAAGAAACCTTGTTTGGATTCCTGCTTTATTCCCAAGCTTGGAAAACATGCACAGTCCAGGAGCAGTGCAGTGCAGAGCCAGCAGGAGGTGCTCCTTTAGCAAGAAAATCCATCTAGCAGAATAAATCAAAGATAACGTGGCACCAAATTTCCCTCCCACTATAATATCATTATATTTGGGTTTGGCATATTCAAAAAAAAGGGGCTTTAGTAGAGCAGGGAAACCAGTTTGAGTTCTCCTCCTGCAGCAACCCATGCAATATTTTTCTTGTTTTTAAGTTAGTGTAATCAAGCATATTGCAAAAGAGGAAAAAAAAAATTAAAACATGTTATTAGGTCCTGGTAGACTTGCAATATCTGAATTTCTTTTACAAATGCCCATAGAGTATTCCATCTTTATCCTCCCAAGTCACTGAGAATAACACATCAAAGAGCATGTTTGCATTTCTGTACTAGATAACAGCATTGACATAAGCTTCAGGGTTCATACAAACTATAAACTGAATTACCAATCTCCTATCTCACATATTTATAAACTGTAAGTCAAGCCTGGAGGAAAAAAAAAAAAAAATTCCAACTCCAGGTGAAATAATTATTCTGGAGGTTTTAAAGAGTCACTTCTGACCTGCAATCTGAATTCCAGTGGATGTGAATTATCAGTTTGGTTTGTACAGCCCCTGCCTGCCATAGGAAGAGCCAAATGGCAACCTGGACTCTGCTGGCTACTGAAGCAGCAAGGCTGGCATTGGCATTTCAACAAGAGATTTTGTAAAGGCCTCTCAGCCTTCCCAGGCCAAGGAAGGAAATTATTTGCTGCTGCCACGCTCTTGCATTGCCTCCAAACCCTGCAGCCTTGTGGGAGCCAATTCTCCTGAGATCTCCTGAGACACCAGAGCCTCAGCAGACCAAGCCCTGATGGCCCAGAGCTTTTCTGTACTAACCTGAAAGCGTTAGGAAATCATGACACCTTTCTCTACAAACCTTAAAGGGGAAGAATATTATTCCCCTTATTTCTGTTAACCCAAAAAAATTCAGACAGAAGGGGCCCATTTAAAAAAAAAAAAAAAGGCATCTTCGCATCTTCCAAGATTCTTTGATGCCACAGCATCAATAAAACCAGGGGACCCTGGCTACAAGGCAAAGGTCAGGGCAACAGATAGACAGCTTCCACATAGGTAACTAAACAGTATGTATGACAAGGACTACTCTGGAAAAAGTCCCCAGAATCTGCCTTTCCCCTCTTGCCAGGGTTGCAAGTGACTCACCCAAACCACAGGGCTGAGACCACAGCTCTTGGGTTAGGACACAGGTTGCTGAAACACAATGTCTGGAGATGATGTGAGTCACCCAGGCAGAAGCTCTTCATGCAACCGCATTGAGTTTTTCAGCACTCTGTTGTCAGAAAGAAAAACAGAGCAAAAAGTTAAGCACTGCTAAAAAAAAAGGCTGTCATGCTGTCTCAGGAAAATAGGTTAAAAGAGAAACCAAAACCCTTCAGCCAGTACCCCTTCTGGAATGCCAGTACTAGTCTGAGCCATCAGCTCCTTGCCATAACTCCCCAAAACATCTCTGCTCATGCTGCTGCTGTTCAGCATGCCCAAAAGGAGAAGAAACAATAGGTGTCTGTCAGAGAAAATAATGGGGTAGGATTTGAGGCAGGATGGTCTTTTACTGTGCAGTTTGACAGAGACAGATGAGAGCCTAGGGTGGACACGTTTGCTTCTAGACCTCACACAAAAACAGCAGACACATTTTTTAACATGAACTTCTCAGTAGGACACAAGAGTATTATACAACAGTATATAGGCATTTAAGATACACAAAATTACGAGAATTTTGTTATTATGGGGGGTTTTTTTGAGAATTTAGACCTCTCTTCTTAAGGTCAGAAGAAAGTATCTCACCAGAAACAGCTCTAATTTTTCATCTTAGAGACTTTATATTCTGGCTCCTTGATACAACACAGACAGGAACAATCCTTTTCTTTGCACCATATCCTATTGCATTACATAAACACTGGAGATCCATTAAATGTCACCAATGTCACTAACTATCTTGTGACTGAAATCATCAACCATTTTTATTTCACCAATAGGACAATAAGCTTTTCTCTAATGTGCTGCTAATATACTAATTTTAAAACTTCTTCTGATAGACAGGACCAACTCAAAACCTGACCAGGTATAACATACCCCAAGTTTTGCTGCTTGGTGACAAAGCCAGCCTATAAATGACTTTCTGGAGATTCTCTTAGACTCATCAGCATGATCAATCCTTGTTCCTTCGCTACCACACCAGTAAGCACAGAGTTGGCATTAGGATTTGGGGTTGGATCAGAGAAAGAATTCTGGTGACAATAGCAGCATTCACAAGATCTGTCAATGCAGCATGGTTTATTTAATTCAGCAAACACTTAGCTTTGGCGGCAGAGAAAGGCAAAGCAATGTAGACAGAAATATTAAGGCAGAAGTGCAGAGACAAAAAAACCTCCTCCTGGCTAGACCATGTCTAGATTCAAAGGAAAATTGAGGGGGGGAGCAAAGGAATGGGATAGTTTTTTAATTTTTTCTTTTTTTTCCTGGGTTGTGGGTTTGGTTTTTTTCTGAAACAGAGTCCTGTTCTTCTGCTGCAAGTGGCAGAAACATGAGGTGAGGTTCATTAAGTGATGAAGGCTCTGTGGCTGACAGATTACAGGACAAATTCAGCTCACTTTCTTTAACCTTGCTTCTCTGCAAATCGAAACACTTATTTTTCTCATTGGAGAAATTATCTAAGAGAATCATACGTGTCAGAAAAGCAAGTTCAGCTTTCTGAGAAACAGGGACGGAGGAATGAAAAGACACTCAAAAAGGCACTAAAAAGTACTTGATGCCTGAATAGGTTAGTATTTAAAAGTTTGGATTGTGTAAGTGAGAGCTGAAAAACTGTTCCAGTAGAATATGCAACAACACTTTAAAATGGAAGTTTACAAACAAGAGCCCCTTTGTTCAGTGGCGCCATTTCGTTTGGGCTTTGCAGGCTTTTTTGTTCCTTTCTGGCTCCAAATGGCCTTAATATCAACTAAAAATAAATCTTGCTCCAAAAGCTTTCTGTAAACATATTTTTACATTGAAACACACAAGAAAGCACATGAACATGATGGGATGGGATGGGATGTTTGACTGACTCTCAGTCGGTCAAATGATTTCCGAATTTGCTAGCAATAGAGAAGTGGGTCAGATCCTCCTGTACACCAGAGAAATGGACAACACCACCCCAAAACCGGAGGTTGTTTGTTAACACACAGGTGCAATCACTGAGTATCCCTTATCACTCTCTGTTAGGTGTCTTATTTTTTTCCTCCAAGTGGCTTGCAGCTTTTCTGCTTGCGCTGCTCTGCAACCATCACGGATGGCAGAGGGGTTTGACCCAGGTGCTGTGAAGCCTGAAGGAGGAAGAGAGCCAAGATACAGCATTTGCTGGGAGGTTCCTTAAGTTTCATGGAGAGCTCTCCCTGCTTTTCCCAGGACAACATCAGCAAAGGCTCTTCACACACTGCAAAGAATATATATCAAGGGTGCAGTCAGCAGAGGTGGGTTTCTGAGGGTGGAGCTGGGCTTGCAGAGTTGAGTGAGCAGTTTTGTGTTCTTCCCATAGTTTCATTTGGTTCAAGCTTTACAAAAAGGTAGAGAGCTGCCCTTGTGGTTTTTTCATGGAAATTAAATTAACCAGCATTCCTGTAAAACTCCTGCTGATAAAGGAATTACCCTGGTGTGTCTGAATGGGCAGCCCTACTCACCGTTTCTAAACAGATGGTGAACTCTTGACAGAAACTCTCCTAGGTTAAGTAAGTGTGGTTAATGGCATAGCCCAGCCCTTCAGGGGAACAGGCTGTTTACAGTAACCTACACAGAGGAAAATCTTTCATTGGAAAGGAAAAGTGCAACCAACAAACCAGCCCAGCTGGGGTGGTTGCATGGTCTACGTGCATCGCCCCACAGCTACGTGAACTCAACCCAGACCAGGCAAGGAGGTCACAACAAATAAAATGCCCTGGTTTGGCAGCTTCCCGGGTTTCCCGGGAGAGGGATGAAAACTTCCCCTCAGCAAAAACAAAATTTTTCCCCTCACAGCTTCCTAGCGTGGACATCTATTTGGAATAAGGTGTTTTCCAGGCCTCAGAACCAAAGTGGTACTCACCTTGTGCTGTGCTGTATGGCTGGTGAGTGCTGCTGCCACCACTCAGCTAACCAAGGAATTTAAACACCACTTACAAATTAAAATAACACCTGTGTTCACAGAATCACAGAATGCTATAGGTAGGAAGAGACCTTTGAGATCATCCACTTTGACCAACACCATAATCTACCTACTAAACCACGTCCCTAAGGACCAGGTCCAAACACCTTTTAAAAGCCTCCAGGGATGGTGACACCACCACTGGCCCCAGCACCATCCTTACAGGCACTGAGTTATATTTAATGCAAGGACCTAAATTACCCAGCAGACGAGGCAAACTCCCTTTGAAAAGGCTTCTGAGGTGCCACCTGTTTCCCAGGTCAGGGATTCATGTTTTACAAGATCCAGATCAACTGAACAAAGTAACATTAATAAGACCCCCTGCCCTGCTCCAGCATCCCTGGAGCCTGGTTTGAAACTAAGAGCAGCTCCCAGGGGGTGATGCAGGATTCCCCAGGCAGGGGGAGAGCTCATAGGGAGGATGTGCAGCAGTAACAAGGAACACAAAGGTGTGACTGAGGGGAAAGGGAGCTTCTGAGAAGGAACCAAAGGATAATTCATTTCCCTGGATGAGGATAATTCAAAGAAGTTCAAAGATAGGAGCTTCCTGCAATGCAGAAACTCCTCTGGGGCAGGGACCTGCTAGTGTGGAGAGCATCCTGTACACAACAGAGGCAGCACTGGCACCTCCACAAACTGGGGGAAGAGCAGGTGATGAGACCTTCTTGCCCAAACCAGACCTTCATTTGGACCCACAACATCAAGCCCACCAGCACAGCTTGGGGTACAGATAAAATCAGAGCAGCTCACTGCAGCCCTGCACAAGAGCTTGGGTAAAGCAACAGGACCTAAACATCCCCAAAAATTGCCCTGCACCCTCCTCTGGAGGCTGCCTCAGTATTTTTTTTCAAAATGATGTAGAAGTTCCTAAAGCACCAACATTTTCATACCTTCATACAAAGGTGTGTTGGGTTTAGTGAACCACAAACTACCTTAAATGTAACATGAAATTAAAGAATTCACTGCTCGTAGCTCCAAGAAGGGAACCAAGTAATTAATATATAGCTTAATCTACAGCTTCTGCTACCCTTACACAGCTCTAGTGCTTTGGCCTGCAGCCCCTTTGTTTTAATTCCTCTGGCTAAAGATAGAACTCTTCCAATGCAAAATAATCTGGTGAATCCTACACCTAAATCCTACCCTAAATGCAGGATGCATAAGAGAAGAAGAGAGCTCAATAAAACAGTGTTTGCTTGCATTCAAGGGGAAACAGGGTTACTTGAAGTCAAAATTATATATTACAAATTAAATTAAATCCCATTAAAAACTAATTTCCTAGTTAACTAATATGCTTTTTGTTATGGTGAATGTTCAATTGATTATTTTTTTGTTAACATATAATGCTGAGTCACAGCCTGTCTGCATGCCAGTGAGACCCTCTTTAAAGAAATACAAATACCATGCAACACTTCTGATCTTTCTTGCACAGAGATTTATTTTTTTTTTTAATGAAATGCTATTTAGATGCTTCATGGCCAGAAAACATAAATAAATGTCATAAAAAGTAGTCTTGGCTGCAAGAAAGGTCTAAAAGACTGAATTCCTTGAAGGACAGACAAGTAAACCACGGGAAGTTTTATTTCCTTATCAATATAACAGAGGCATGCACACATCAGCTGGTATTAATTCTGGTTATAGCTTAAAAAAAAAAAAAAAAAAAAAAAAAAAAAAAAAAAAAAAAAAAAGAAAAAAAAGTGAACCTCTCCATTGATATATTACATCTCTTTTTAATTTAGGGTAGCAGACATGTGAGTCTTCCTCCACAGCAAGTGTTTGGGTTGGTTTCTGCAGTTTTCTGTTCCTCACTCCATGCTCATCCACTGTGCTACCTTCGTGTGCAGAGGATGTCTGCTTGCAATTGAAGGTTCAGGGACTTTTTAAGCTGGAGGTCGTATCTGACCATTCATGTTTCATAGCCAAAAGGAATTTGTCTAATCCTTCTCTGAATCCATTCATCATTTCAGCCTTCATAACATCTTACGGGAAGGAGCTCCATAATTTAATTATACATTGTGTAAAAAGGCACTGAAATTAGTAAAAGTTATTAAAGTCTTTTAGCCAAGAAGAGTATTATGAGCTGGAGCCTCTTGTTTTGTTGAAAAGCCCTTGCTGAGTGGGGAAGGACTGTCAGTTCTATGGCTGGAGGTTCCTCCAGGTACACAAGTTTTGCAGCTACTGCTTCCTTCTGGACAGCACAAAGCAGGAGAGAAAGTAAGGTAGAAACAGGAGAGATGGCTGATCAGTGATCAGAGGAGTGATCAGCTGCAACTTGCACTGCTCTTGGTCTTCAATGGAAGGTGAGTCCTGACTGCTCTCCCCTTAGGCAATGCCTCTCTGACTTCCAGTCAATGTGCAGATGCATATTTTTGGATGGTTACCAGCCCTGAAAGTGTCAAGGTGTGACTCTGAGGTAGCAGGGCTTTGAACAAGTGACTCTGAGGTAGCAGGGCTTTGAACAATACCCTAGACTCATGCAAACTCTTAATTGTCTTCTTCTGGCACTTCCCTAGCAAACACCACTGCCTTTGTCTGGCATTCAGCTGTTACTGTTCAATATCTCTGCCAGGCAACTTAATGGCAATTACTTCCCTGGGAAGTAAGAGATGACACTTTAAAATAAGACACCTCCAAAAAAACCTCCTGAGCAAGAAGGAAAATTCACCACATTACTTGCTTCAAACACTTCCCCTGGGGGAGTGCCACCCGTTCCTCCGGGCGCAGTGAGGTGCCTGGTACAGCCCAGCTGCTGTTCCCTTCCCCATCCAGCTGCCTAGGGATGATGGACTTGGTCAGACAGAGGTCAGTGAATTGAAAAAAAAAAAAAAAGTAAGTAGGAGTCATGCACTGGGAGCACACAGGGACTGAACTGCTGAGCTGCTGTCTTACTAACCCAGGAGAAGCCTCCCACACTCCCGTGCCGCTTGGTGCACAGCTGCCGCTGGGAAGGTGCCCAAGGAGCCTCCCACCTCTCTCAAAGGACCTTGTCGGGAGCTACCAGGCTTCTGCTAGCAATATTTGTCCACTGTGACTTGAAAACAAGTGAGAGATTACAAGATGGCTTTGATTTTGTTGGGAGACCAGAAAGGGAATGGGTCGCCGTCTCAAAGTCCAGGCGGAAACGCTGGTGCATACTTCTGGGGATGCAGGTACTCATTTTTCACTGTACAAGCAAGCACCAATGGAAATAAACGGTTTCAGCTTGAGGCTTCCAAGGCTGTGGGCACAAAAACCCTGGCAAATGTTCCTCGGTGCCTTTCCTTGGTGCATCCAAGAAGTCAAAGTGTGAGACATGCACCCGCCCTTCTGAGCGCAAAGCTAGAGGAGCAGAAGCAGGACTAGGTCAGAGGGGCTTTTGAAAACCTCCCCATGGACACTGCTCCCAGGCACAGCACCCTGGCTCTCAGGGACAGAGAAAATCTCATCTGTTCTGGGACACATTTAACATTTATTTATTCAGAAGCAGCACTTCCCCCTCCAAGAAAGTAGGAAATGTTGACGTAAATGTGCAAAACTGCTACTCTGTAATTAAAACACAATTCTTCAGTTATAATCTCTCATATAAGTAGTGTCCAACTACGAAAGTTTGGATTTTCAAAGGCTCCCTCAGGGATGTAGTACTCTATTCCCTTTGAACATCTCTTCGGTCCTTTCAAAAATGCCAGCCTAAAAAATCCCTGCTGGGGGGCAGCACGTTGCTGTGCTCTTTTCAGATCTTACCTTCAATACAACATTAACCTCACATTTTGCATTCTCCCATGTGTGGCTTTCTGGGTTTGGTTCTGAGTCTTAGGCCTGCCTCCCCTTTTATCCCCACACACTCAGATTATCTGACCTGAGGACTCATCAGTAATAACCCTGCAATGGCACTGCTTGATGTAAGGGTCAGTTCACAAGCTACTTTGTGCCAACCATTTGTTTGAATGAACCATGCCACTTGCCCTCTACGTTTTAAAAAACTTAAAGAAGGAAGCAGCCCCCGAACTGCTTCACTATTTTAATCTCAAAATAAGATAACTTAATATATTTGTGAGATCTGAGCCACCAATGCCCTTCCTCTAAACAAAAGCTCTTACAATACAAAATGTGCTGGTGAGATTTGTCCACTCAAATCTCATAAAGCCCATGTTGTCACAAGGGCTAAGAAAACCTAGCTCTTTAAACAGAGTAATACTGGGCTAAGAACATTAATGGCATCCCAGAACTGGAAAGCTGGATGTGTAAATTAAAAATCAAAAAAGCACATATAGGCTCTTAATATCCTAATACCTATTATATGTGATCTCTTTCAAAGTAGCTTTAAATGAGAAGTGCAGTTACTCTTTGATATAGCTGCTAGAAACATAACCAGGGTGCCCTTTGTTATAATTTTAAAAAATGAGTCCGCATTTCATAAAGACTCATAATAATGCAGTTTTCAAAACCAGAACACATTATTGCCTTTTTTGTTTTTTCCTCTATTCAAAGCACAAATCTGCAGCAGATACAGAGCTTTTCCCTTCACTCAGCAGCATCCTCTTGGCTTTACCTAACCACAGAAAAGAAGCCCTTTTAGTAACCAGGAGGGAAATTATTACGTGCGTGGTGAGAAATCCTTCCCCCACCACTCCTACCAAAGTTTGCATGAGGACACCAGGGACTGGCATCATCTGGGACCCAGCAGCATGTGGAGACCACAGCAGGCAACCCATGCCAGCAGCTGGATGCGGGTCATGGGACTCTAGGCCACAGTGACTGCAGCCCAAGTCTGCACCCAAGCCCAAAGCCACACCAGCTATCTGGACCCAGTGTTTTCAGTGTTAGCAAAAACACTGAAAAGGGACTGAGATGCTAAAGGGATTGCCTGGTACAACACAAGAGCGAGGGCACTTTGGTTTTCACCCCAAAACCATCCAGATCTGTTATTTACAGCTTTTCCTACGGCATTCATCAGAGGAACAGAGTGAGCTTCTTACAACAATCACACTTATTATCACAGGGTGAAGAAGAGGCTTAGAAGTATTATCCTTGTTTTAGAGGCAAGGAACAGGTCAGTATTTCTAAATAAGTTGGTGCATCCTGAGGCAGCCTGGGGCTGGCTCCCAGGCAGTACCAGCAGCAGCAGCACACGCAGAAGGTAGCAGTGATAACACTGCAGAGCCCAGGGCTCTACATCCCTGCTCAGGCCCTGCTCACTCCAGGTCCTGGAGAAGGATGATTTATTTGCTTCAGAAGGAATTCGGGGACCCAGCCTAAATAATCAGCTTGCACATAAATCACGGATGTTATCTACGTAGGGTGGCAAACACAGAACCAAGTGACACCCACAACTCAGTCACATTGCCTTGAAAAGGCACTGTAAAAGCTTGAGAGATTTTTTTTTTTTTTTTTTTTTTTTTTTTTTTTTTTTTTTTTTTTTGCAGCCCTGAGGGAGCAGCAGGAGCCCCAGAGGAGGGTGGCTGTCTCCACGGGCTGGTGCAGACAGGGTGTGCAGGGCAGTGCTTGGCCCCTTCGGGGCTCCCTCCCGCACCCCAGCTCTGCCACCCGTGCACCTCAGGAGCCCGGAGCACGCCTGTCCCCTCGGGGAACCGCAGGGCACTGCGTGGGTTGCGCCCGCCCCAAGCACACCCACGCCTCGGGGGACCACCCTCGACGTTTCCCTCTCAGAGGAGAAAAAAACACGGAGGGGTTGCCTGAAATGTGTCCCACCAAACTGGCACCGGTGCCTCGGGAGAGACAGACTTTTTACCACTGTTTGCACCTTTGTCGGTCAACAGAAAGCATTTACCTCTCCGGGGCCGCTCAGTCCAGTCCGTACGGGACACGAGATGCCCAGTGAGGCGGCAGGTCCAAAGGGAGCCCGCTTGGCTCCACAGCCCGGTGGTTCCGAACAAAAGGGTTTCGGATTAGTTGGTTTTTTTTTTCTGTTGTTGTTTTCTTTTCTCCTTTCTCAGAAACAAAGTGCGACCCCCTTTGTAAAAATCTTTTTTAATTTTTTTTTTTTTTTTTTCCCCCTCTCAGGGAAAAGCAGCTCCTACCCACCCTCTCCACCATGTGCACAGAGCTCCCCCCGCGCCTCCCAGCTGGCGTGGGTCCAGGCCGAAGGGTTGTTGTGTTGGTTTGGGGTTTGTTAGTTTTGTTTGGTTGGGTTTTGTTTGGTTGGGTTTTTTTTTTCTCTCCTTTCTTTTTGCATTATTATTTTTATTTTCTTTTCTTTCCACTGCACATTTCATCTCCAGCTCCCCAAACTCTTTGATCTCCCCCGCTGTCTCCTTACCCGGAAGAAAACCCTTCCCCGCTCAGCTGGGAGCTCGGCGCACACGTGGGCGCCCTGGCGCGACTCCATGCTCCTGCCAAATTTAGTCACACAAAGGGGATGGAGGGGGGGGACAGGGAGGGATGAAAGGGGCCGCCGGCGGGACATCAAAGACTCCTCCGCCCCGCCCCGCTCCCGCCCTCTCCTGTATAAAATGGGGGGGGGGAAGGGGGAGNNNCCCCCTACCCCAGCCCCGCCGCCTCCACGCCGACCCTTTTCTGCCTTCAAAACCTTTCCACTAAAAACTGATGCGAGAAAAACTCCTGCACACATGAAGGGGGAGACCCCGGGACGGTGAAGGGGTGGGGGGAGGCTGCATTTCCAGAGGGACCCGGTAATGAAACAGGCGGGTTGCCGGGTGTTCTGGTGGGGATCACCGCCTGTTCTCGGGCCGGGCCGAGCCGCCCCGTCGCGGGAAGCGGGATGCAACTCTCGGACGCTCTCCGTAGGGGAGAGTTCCCACAGGGACCGGCCTGGGGAACCTTCCCCGGCCCGGATGCCGATGCCCGGCGAAAGCCGGGAAGAGGGGAGGGAGGGATGCGGCAGCATCTCCGCCAGCAAACCATCCCCGAGTTGCCGTTTTCCAATCAACCTCTTCCCAGTCGCCTCTCTCCAGCCGCCTTCGGGAGCGAGCGGTTTTCCCTTCATCCAGGGAGCGCTGCACAATTAAACACCTTCCCAGGGTTTACATTTGTCATTTCTTTCTGTCCATCCCCCGTTTCCCACTACCTGATCCCTTTCTCCGGGGTTGACAGGTCTCATTTCTCAGCTGGATTTTAATTACTCGTTCCCGGGCAAGGCTGCAGAGCCAGGAGCGGCGGCGGTGCGGGAAGCCGGGTTCAGCTCGCCCGGGTCCCGGCCAGCTGTGCCGCCGCGCCGAGACCAGCATCTGCTGAAAACGGATTGAGCATCCACATGTTCCCGTTTCTCCGTCTCCCAGCGCTTGAAGGTTTAGCAGCCTCGTGGGGCATGTGCAAAACACGAACCGCACTTTTCCGATGCCAAAATCACGGGAAGTTGTTTCCTGCGAAATGTGCGCCCATCGCCTTCGCAAAATAAAAGAAGTTGCGGATCCTGACGTTTGCCAAACGCAGCCGCGGCTTTTGTTTGGATGTGGGTTTGTTGATTGTTTGTTTGTTTTTTTCTTTGTTGGTTGTTTTGCTGTTTTGTTGTGGGGTTTTGGTTTGGGTTTGTTTTTGTTTTTTTTTTTCAAATGTACTTGTACCCTGCTCCGGGGAGATGCAGTGTCACCCGGGAGGTAACGGGGTAGAGCGACTGCTGAAGGAATGGGACGCGGCGAGGGGTAAATCTGTGTTGATGCTCTGGCTCCGTTTACCCGTTTGAAATCGGGGCGAGTTTACCCCGGCTTGTTTTCTCCCCTCTCGCTCGGGAGCTACTACGCATTCCTGCCCGGCACTTGCTGCATTTAATGCGATGTGTTAATTCTGCCCTTCGTCCGAAGCGGACAAATCTTCGCGCACTCCCTCCCGCCCCCCTTTCCCGAGCAGCGCCATGTGGCCGCAGCCCCCTCCCTCTCCTTTCCCGGCAAGGAAAGTCTCAACAAAGCAGCCCTAAAAACGCAGGTCTGTCTGTCTGGGGATGCGGTGAGTGCCTTTGCCCCCTTTGGCAGGCTCCTGGCTGGGAAGGGAAAGGAGCGGCAGTGCCCCGGCGCATCTCCCGGTGCGGCACACGCACACGTGTACATGTAGAGAGAGATACGCACACACGCAGCCGAGACAGACAGACAGACACACAGAAACACACGCAGACACGCTGCTCCCCACAGCCTGAGCAAAGTTTGCCCGGGGGCAGCCTCGCACCCTTTCCCCCCCCCTTGAGCCGCCGGCCCCGGCCCTCTCCCCGCCCCCG